>JAPYZM010000675.1:0-26619 GCA_030522845.1 Psyttalia concolor
AATGAATGGCATTTTTGTTTCTGGCCCGAATAAATCATCACGCGAACGACTGAAACTCACTCTTTCCTCCCCTCCCATCATCTCATAATTCATTTCTTTACCTCATTTTATTTCATGATTTTTTTTTTCTCAAGACCGGGTCAAACACTCTCCGCTTGTTTGTCGAGATAAAGTCCCGAATGAATGGCATTTTTGTTTCTGGCCCGAATAAATCATCACGCGAACGACTGAAACTCACTCTTTCCTCCCCTCCCATCCTCCACAAAATTGTCTTATCAGACATCTGAGACGAGTGTACCATGAATTATTAGGTGAGAACTGAAAAATTGTGATTAAAAATTTTATTCAATCCCATTTTGTCGTGGAAATGCAGTGCCGACTATTTGTGGTGATAAATTCCAGGGCTGAACTGATATTAACGAGGCATCTCGTTCCAGTTTCATGGCTTGCCGGAGGCGTTGAGGATTTCGGGGCACTTGATATCCTCTCAACCGAGGTTTATGTGAGATCCTGAGATTCATGCACACCGATGCGCCGTTCATTAATTCAAACCTCAAAGAAGAGAATTAATTTTTTTTTCCACCCCCCCCCTCCCCCCGCCCCCCCCCCCCCCCCTCTCTCTATTGGCGAATCCTCTCAATGGCCATTGACAAAACCTTAAAGAATAATCCAACGATTAGAGCCCTCGTCGCTAAAAAATTCTCGTTTAATTAAAATAATGAAAATTCCTAGCGGAGAGCCCCTCCAAGTGCTCTCCTGAATGCCTCCCGGAAAAATTGGGTCAACAGTGCGCGTATAATTAGAGGACCGAGAGAAAAAAAAAAACATTAAAAAGCATTTGAAGATTGTACGCATCCTCTCGTGGAGGAGATAACAAGAACGCGGGCGAGTAAGTGGAGGAGATAGAGAGATTGAGTGAAAAGGGGAAAAATAATAACGAGGTGATTCCAATGTCGAGGGCGTTCGCATTCTGGATGGATGAGAAGACGGGGCGCGGGTTCGTTATCAAGACGCAGGCCAAAACGTGACGCTGCCTAATCATATCCCCCGATCCGCGAAACTCGAAGGCACGTGAGAGCCTTCATCGCTCTTGAGTAAACCCCATGTGTATGAATTTAATGTTATCTTTTTTTCTCTCTCTTCTCTCTCCTGGAAATTTACACATCTCTTGCACGAGAAATTGCAGCTAACGCGAGGTAATAACAAGTCGGAGGGTGCGTGAAGACGGAAATTAAGCGGCCGGTGGGTATTTTCGGACGAGGTATTTCGAGGTGGGATGATTGTTGGATCATCAAAATATGGGAGGATTTGCAATTGCCGGCTGACCACAGTCATTACACACCGAGAAAAATATTTCCCTGTCGATTTTAAAAATATAATTTTTATAAATTTTCGGGGGAATTATTTTGGCTGAGCACCGAGGAATTAAACCATTTTTAAAAGTTCATGAGTCCTCTGGCTCGTGGGCAATTTTCAAGTATCAATTTTTTCGGAGAATTTGAATTTTTAATCGGATTTTTTTTGCCGCTTGCGGAAAATTCCCCTACTTGTCCGGAGAATTTCCTCACCCCTCGCCAAAAATTGTCCCGACGTGTGCACAATTTTTTTTAAACATTATAAAGTTCATTACGCGATTGGATAATTTTTCCCGAGCGTCGGGAAAATTTTTAAAAAAATTCCGCGAAGGGAAATTCAGCGGGAGATTTGATATTCCATCCGGCCACTTATCCCACGTCATGAAGCCTTCAACTAACTTCAATAATTGATATCATCGAGTCTCCTGGGGCGAGAGGAACGTCAAAGTTGGGTAAACAGACCTTTGAAAGCTAAGCAGCGGTGAATGTGGTTACGAAGTAACCCGGCCGACCGCCGGAGAAAGGCTCGTTAATACTTGTAATGTTGTCGAAAGCTCTCCTCCATTACATTATATAATTTCTCCCATGAATTAAATTTCGACAATTGCCAAAAAAAATAAATAAATAAATAAATACTCCCCAACAGTTCAGCAAAGCAGGACTTCGAGTATTTCCCAGTGGGAGGAAAATCTGAGATATTCCTCTCGTATATTGTTGACCTGTGAAGAAAATAAACCGAGAGAGAGCGAGGGAGAGAGCCTCTCAAGTAAAAGACCGAGCAAAGGGAGAAAATAAAATAGTGAAAAATACGAAGAAGCAGGGCGAACTGTGGCGCGCAATGCCATTTGTCTCTGCCTAGTGCAGAGCTTAGAGTTTTGCCATCCTCCCAGAGAGAAAAATCCTTGCAACCGAGAGAATTGCATCCTTCGTGACCTTTTTTTTTTTTTCTATCATCAAACCCAAAGCCGAAATTAATCTCTCACAATTCAAAGCCACTACAGTTACAGGAGATTGTTCTATGACTTTTTATGATATTTTTCACGTGATAGTAATCACTGTAGCTGGTGCGACGTTCGCTGAATCTCCAGTGAGAAAAATATTCAATAAAAATTACAGAGCAACTCACGTAATTCGCTGGTGCGAGTGATTCTCTGTAAAAATCCGAAATCGAAAAAATCCAATCCTCGCCATAGAATTTAACATGCCCTCGAGGTCTTTTATCTGGTAATTTTTCCTGAATATTTCCCTGCGCATTGAGTTAAAGTTGGAGGGCCTCGAAGTCGGATTAACTGCCCGACGAACTCTGTCGTCGAGAGTTCTGATATCAATGTTGGCTACGGTGAATCAATTCTGACGAGTATTGCTCTCTAATTAAATCACCGATTGACACCTCTCGACGATCTCCAACAACTGACGCCCGAGAGCACTCTATCTAAATTTCCGCTCGCTATCGTTACATCTTTACGATAAAAAAAATAACACTCAATCAGTCCTACAATCTACCAACATCATCGCCCAGCTCAACTGTCTGTTTACTGATCTGCAAAAGAGACCCCTTGAATGGCGCAACTCAGAAGTTTTCGCGAGTAGACCTCAACCCAGAACTCCCCTCAACCGGAATATTTACAAAGACCCGAACAGAGAAAAAAAAAAAAAGAAATAAATACTTAAATTAATACAGAGCAACAAAAGGATTCACTGGGGCATTTCTCACAAACTTTACAAACATTTCCGGATGTTAAACGCGCCACTCGAGGCCGTCACTGAAGTCACATAGCCAAAAGTGAATTTTCATTCCCCCCCCGCGGTCGATTGCCGCGGCAGTTCTTACTCCAAAAGCGTGACGAGATATTTCGTCGTTTCACTTATTTCAATCCCATTATTCACTCCCTCTTTTTTTTTTAAATTTATATATATATAAATCTGGAGAGACCAGACGCTAGACTGGCCGCAAGCTCTGTGCGACTAAAGCCTCTGGACTAACGAATTCAATTTACTCCGGCGTCCATTTCTCAAAGGTAACTTTCCCCCGCTTTTCCATCCCTTGAGCATTTCTTTTTATTTCTCTCGCTCCATTTTTTTTCACCTCATCATACTTAACTCCATCGCAAACGTGTAGTTTTCTTGTGTTCTCTCCGCTGTTTTTTTTTTGTTGCTTTCTCTTTTTTTTATTCACCAGATTTTTTTGTCCTTTCCTTGGAGCGAGTACTCGAAGGACGTGGAAAAGCGACAACTCATTCTGAGGACTTTCTGGAGCGCTTGTTATTCGTTTCCGGGGTTTTTTTTTTTCTTTCACGTTCGGGTATTTTGAGAGGAGAGTGTGTGCAGGAAACTGGAATATTTCAATTGCATTGTTACACAGTGTTCACTTGTTTGGAAAATGTTTTTCCGCTGTGGTATTCCGAGGTCTCTGTGGGCACTGGAAGAATAGTTGGAATAATGCCGGTACCGAGAGAAAAATAAAGCCTCTCTTTATTTTTTCCCTTTCTCTACGTGTATCCAAAAATAATTCCATTCCGCAAGAGCCACAATTTGATTAACTCGATCATCTCAATCTACTCATCATTAATATTTGTTTAAATAAATTAGCCAATCAAATAACCCCCGGGAACGAGAGAAGATTTGCAGTCATTAGCAATTGCAAAGCGCAAATCCAGGGTAGATAAAGGCGATAGGCGGTAAGCTCGAGTGTTCATTACCCGGTTTGTATTATTTTTACGTTAATCACGAGTGCCTGCAGCTGATCGGGCTGGTTATCGCTGTTGCTCTGTAACAAACCACAAAGCTCCCAGCGTTTAGAGAGATAGCCTTAGGTAGGGCAGTCCTCTCCACCTCTCTTGTTACCACCACTCTCGGTATCCGTACCCCGACGCTCGGTATGCCCTAATTGCGCTTGATTAAAAGATCCCCCAATACCACCCCCAGTCAATATTTTTTCTCCTCCCCCAATAAATATAATTTTCCATTCAAAGACGTCCCCTCGATTGACAATTCCCCAAAGCCTTCCTTTCCAAATAAAATTCCGGAATTTTATAAATAAATTGGCCGTTGGTTGGCCACTCTTTCAAATCGCTTTTTATTTTTTTTTTCATTCGAAAGGTTTAAAGAACTTCGAGGCCGGGGGAAAAAAAAATCTCAAAGATAAATCTCGGCCAATGGCTGCGTGAATATCCTCCCCGCACCAAGAGACCATGAATCACTCTCTTATATTTCTCCCCCCTGTCTGGCCGTACTCAGTGGTTTCGCCTTGACTCAGCCAGTTAATACGATCGTTTCAACATTACCACATGTACAAAGGATTTCACGTACGTGCATACTGTGGAGTCTTGCAACAAGTGCAACAGCCACGATGACGGCGTGTGCCGACCGCCTTTCAGTCTCCGAATGGGTAGACTGCGCGGCGCTCGTATTCCGGAAGATTGCGAGAACGGCATTGCAAAGACCAATGCATTCCTCCGCGAGGGGAAAAAAAAAATTGTACGTTCAATTTGTACTTTATTTTTATTTTTTTTACCCCCCGAGGCAAAATTACTGATTGCCGATGATCTTAAAGACTCTATCAAAACGATAATGAAAAAAATTATTGCACAGCGATAATTGTTGGTGAACTATTATTATAAAATTAATGGAGGCCCGAGTGTATCCGCGAACTGTCGAAATTATTTTTGTTTCAATTTTTAATTTACCAGGGGAATTTGGAAATTATTTCTCTCGTCATCAGTAGATCCCGAAGAACAATAAAAATATTTCTCCCAGTTATTTAACATTTTTTATTTAATAATCTTCTCGAGATTTTTGGTAAACATATATTTATCATTCTTGGAGATCTGCTGATGAAAAGAAAAAGTCTTCATACGGACGCGGTAATTAAAATAACTTGTATTAAAATCATTTCTCACTGACGCCTGATGGAACTCACTCCACAGTCTTCTCAAAGTAAAAACGAGCATTCATCGGATAAAATATAATATCCCCTGACAATATGAAAAACCTGGAGTAATGATCCCGTGGAATTCTCGAGCTTCAGCTCAACCTCAATAAATTTCCTGTCATTTTTAAACTCGTCATTGAGACCTCCTGGTATATATCAGAAAAAAAATATGAGGAGGGGATCGTGTCAATGGGGATCGCAGAGGGACCTTTCTCGTTGATAATCCTCATCCTCAAAATACTTTATCCCGAACAATTGTGCAAATGGAACAATGGGATAAAATTACACTGGGTCGTTTGCCCGTTATAAACGCTTCCAATTAAAAGGAGACCCGCGATTCTCAACAGCGAGGGCGAATGAAACGAACAGGTAAGTCTTGATGGTGTGTATGTGACCACGGGAGAACGACTCATCTCAAAAGCCGTTGAGACAAATGACTCGGTAGAGTCTGGTGTGAAATGTGGAATGAGGGGGAAAATATACTTTAGAAATGATGGCCTACGTGTGCGCTTAAAAGTAATGTCACGAGAAGGAGGGAATTGTACACCCGGAGAAATGACGTATTTCAATTAAACAATTTTTTTACCCGCTTAATTCCAGATAAATCCCCCCTTTAAATAACGCCCTCGACGGAGTAATTAATGTCCACTGTTCGGAAGTAATCACCAAAAAATTAATACCATTTAAAATTGAAAAAACAATTTTTTAATACTACACTCGAATTTTTTAATGCGCTCTACACTCGGATTTATGGGCGCGATAAATCACTTGTTGAATAAATATATCAAATTGTTTGCAATGCATATTTACACTGGCCTCAAGTCATTTTATCCAAGAGGTTTACATATCCTACATTTTGTTTATAAAATTGCCAAACAAACCTGAGACCCGTAAAACCAAATGTTTCATTACCCCGGCGCCAAGGATGCAATTAACTGCCTCCACTGGCCAACATCCATCCACCAATTTCGTATCACAATTTTGTTGCTGAAGTAAACATTCAAGTGAATGCAATATCGCCGAGGGGGGGCTAGGGGAAGGGAAATGTGTAGAATTACGCGAGTGTGAAACGATCCCCAGTCTCATGGTTACGATCGGACTCAATAAATACGGGTAAATCGAAGCTACATGTCAGGCAAATATGTACTCGACCCGGTATATTCAATGGAAACGTCTGATGATTCTCTCCCCAGATATTCAAACTATTCTGGGATTATTATTATTATTCGAAAATTGCTGCACTAAAAAAAATTGACTCTGTCGGTTTCTAAAATTTGTAAAAATCCATTTTCAATGCTACCGCAAAATTACCCAACCGCAGGATAAAAGTGAGGAGTAAACAAATTCCCCTGAGCTGTTAAATAATTTTTATCGTGCCCCTTGATAACTTTTAGCAGTCGGGAATTAACTAGCCGAATAGTTGAAAATAAATTAGAAAAATTGATAACACTGGGAGGATTTTAAAAATATTTTTGAAAGTCTCAAAAACCTACGTAAGAATGTCGCCAAAAAATGCGAGATTACTCCTGAAGTCCACATTTAACCGTCAGCCTTGATAATGTTAAACTCCTAGGCGGAAGGGATTAGCACCCGTCAAGACGCATTTTCTCGTAATTGGCTCCTCCAATTGGAAATATTTTTAATTCCCCAAATAAAACCGGCTAAACACAGTCGCTGAGCCAATAAACTTCTAAAACAGGTTTACCATACCTCTATTTGCCAAATCTCCCAGCTGATGATCCCCCATTAGCCCCCTAATAGCCTAGAAAAATACACCAGGAGTTTGGCAAGTGTGAGAGGGCCCCGGAGAAGAAAAAAAAAATAATAATAAAAACTAAGACCGAGAAAAATGTAATAATTCGATTCCGTCATCCTCCTCCACTCGCCAGGTATAGTCAAAAATACGAGGTCGACGTGGGGACGCTGGAAAGGGCCCAGAAAGTCGAACGATTAGCTGAGAGCACTCAACCCCTTGCGCTGAGGGAATTAGACCGAAATATTCGAGTGAAAACGCCCCTCCAACGCGAACAAACGAGACAGAATGATAATTTCTAGGTTTTTTTTTTCCCCTGAGTATCTCGTGACTTCTACACCCGAGGATTATCTCAGCGGCTATTGGAGGGAATAAAAAAGACCCCCGCATGCCACGGATCGCTGGTAAAGGACGCTTCAAATTAGTCGGAGCGTTTGAAATCGTTTGAGGTCTCCCAAGAATACAGAATTCTTCTCGTACTTATTTCTATCTCCCAAGTCTTTTCAAAGGGGCCTGACGATTTAGAAGAAAAAGACGAGTCGTCTACTCGCTTGGACATCGGGGACCCAGTGCTGACGATAATCCTAATGCAGTAGCTGATTAGTCTAGCTTTGAGAGCATTGTTTCAGGGGATTTTCGTTGATGTGTCTAGTTCTAAGTGTACACCACCAGATTTTCAAAATTTATCCCGGATTTTATTCATCTGCGGGGGGCCGGAGTGGATGATCAATTGATCTGGGTATCAATGTTGTGATGGACCCCGAGGGGGAGTGAATTGTTACTCGTCTGGCATGCCCATCGCCTGGGGATTAAATTAATTGTAAACTATTGGGGACACTCCGGCTACCCGAAACCGTAAAAAAATATAATCCGAACCTACCGATGGGATAATTTTTTTTTCTACACCTTCAAAATTATTTACGCTGATCCTCCAGTTACCCAACAAAAATCTCACCCAGTGGAATGAAATTTTAATGGAATACACACATAAACCCCTGGAATAATTTCGCAACCCAGTGTCTATATTATTGACCCAGTGTTCCAGCCTCATCGACAATGCGGTGGGATCGCAAATCCCAGGCCGTATGTACATAATCTCGCCTACGCCTCTACACATGCTGCCGTGTACAATCAAAGGCCGGGGGGAGACCTGAGTGCAGAATAATGTGCGTCCCTCCTTCCTTTATTGTCCTCCTCTCGCTCTCATTTTTTTTTTTTTTTCGAAAACTGACGCTAGCTCGTCGGCAAGTTTCGAGTGCAGAGCACACATTCCGCGCTCGCCCAGGCCTCCCACCGCACGATCCCCCAATAATATTGTAACCTGTTGTGGCCTTGTATCGGCCTCCCACGTATGTTATAATTCGTATAACTACAGCTGGACAAACTTCATCCACAATTTATCGATTTTATTTATTTCCTCTGTTTTCCCCCACTGTTTATGCCCACTGGATTTCGGCTATTTTGTCAGCGAGAATTTTCAACTCCGCAAATATGTTGTTAACTTTCAATTGGAGGCTCTGACGGTGGGTCAATGTTTTCCCGTGTAATTTGAATTTTCACGAGTGGCCGGGGGAATTTATTGCAAACACTGGGAATAATTATTTTGGTAATTAATTTGGCTTTTGTTTCGATGAAATGGATTGGTAATTAATTCTATTGTAATGGAGGAGTGATTAAAAAAGAACGCGAAATTATTCACTTGTTTAAAATTTTTTTAATTAAAAAATCCCTCGGCCGATTTTTTATCGCGAACATGTGGACAAAATAAATTCAAATTCAACTGAAAACTTGACTGGGCCGGGGGAACACCGACGGTGGCTTCTCAAGCGCGCAAGACTCCTTCACAGGATGTACATATACTTGAAGTGAGTACTCGAGAGGGCTCGAGAATGCCTCGGCGATCGAGGCACTCTTTTGATCGTCCGCTGCTTATCCGAAAGAGAAATTTACAGCTACTATAAAACCTTGTGGGCTTTCAAGTTATATGCATACGTTCGAGGGCCCTTCCTCAGCCAATTGCAATTGTGGTTTCACCGTTGTTGCCATGGGAAGATAATTCTTCTTTTGTCATTGCATTACAAAGCATTTTTACGAATGAAAATTAATACTTTCTCGAGAGAGAAAGAGAGAGAGAGAGAACTCCCCGATAGAAAACACAAAATTCTCCATATACTTTCCCATCAATTTCTTTTCAATTTTCGCAGCACTCGAGGTTAATGATATAGACCATTGCAAGCGAAGGGATGACTCGATAATATTCCTACGACTCGGGGACCACGTCGGGGATGAGATAAGTCCATTATAAAACCACCACGTGAACGCGCGAGTCAGCCTGACGTAATCAACCGTCAATGTTATTTTTTCTCGTTATTTTTTTTTATTATCTCCGAGGGCAGAAATCAACTGAGTGATGAGTAGGGGCGTCGCCACTCAGGGCATCTTGAAACACATTTTTATCATGTGAAACCTCATCACTACTTCACCTAGAAAATTCCACTCGGGTGGACTTGTAGTTTACAGCCGAGGGGGAGAAGATAAAAGTCGAGGGAAATGAAAAATTGGAAACAAAAAGTGTTTGAGAAGAAATTACACGTTCCTCGCGGGGGGGAAAAATATGTTACCAGAGGGAGAGAGAAATACTCGGATAGAATGAATTTTAAATAATCGTCGTATCCCTGATTAGTTTATTATCGGAGAGACTGAATTATCAGTTTCCTACCCGCAATTGCGGGGAGACGTAATCGACTGTGTAAGATATTCATGACAATATTTTCGTCACCGAATGATGTCCTCGGGAGACGCAGAAAACGGAGGCCTCATATCCTGCCCTCGTCTGTCAATTAGAATAGGAGAGGCAGACAAAAGTTTTTTACATTGAAATTAAAAATTTAAACCTCGGGGAGCGTGACCTCATTTTATTATTTCAGTTTGTGGGAACTGATGAGAATCAGCTCGAGATATAACTTTTCGAGCTACAGAATTTTTTTTGGAATTAAATTTTTTGTTTGTTCGATTGTTTAAAATTGTCGCGGTTTTTCCGGTGGGTAGGGGAAAATTGACGGTTAGGCGGATTGAATCAATCAGCCCTGAGAATTTCAATGAGCCCATTATTATCCGAGTCATTCAGTCGAGAGGCAGCTCTTCCGTTCAATTCAAAAATTATTTTTAAATTTTTATTGATCTCAAGAGAAAAATTCTGTGAAAAATTCTGTGAGACCGCACAAAAAAAAATCCTCGATTTAATCTACTCACCCTAAATTAACGTAAATTTTCTCTCCCCGTGATATACGATTTTCCAGAAATAAATCTCCTGGAAAATTTAGATAACGAGCGCGGGGGAGAGAATATTCTCTCATTGACTTGGAAATTCCGTAATAGGAATGACTCACGGCCTCAAAATACTCCCAAATCAAACCCGCGGAATAACATTGAATTCGCCCAATAAACAAATTCCACTATCTGAATGCTAAAATGTCCGTAAATGACCGGTAGACTGATGGCTACATCAAATTTCAAGGTACCCCGATCGTGTAATAAAAATTGTAATCAGTTTGATGCTCGACTGATTCGAAGGATCGAGACCCAATGACTCGTGGTATCGACGTCCGGGTCTCACAATCGTCAATTTATCGTCCCCACCAATCACCAAGTGTCTCGCAATTTTTTCTGATTTTTTAGAATCAGCGGTAGCTCTTAAAAAACCGCCACACAATTTTTTTCGAACTCCCCTTCAATTGCCCAATTGTAAATCTCAAAAATCGCTAGTGTCGCAAATTCTTAGGATAAAAAATAACGGGATCTAGAAAATCTCTTGACTCACCATTCGCAGCGCGCCCCAGGACCAGCGGCGTGGAGGTGGTGATGTCTGCGGCCGAAGACAGCACATGTCGACACATCAGCAAACACGGGACAACCCACGGCCATCCAAAATGCTCATCAATGGCACTTCACTAGCCACAACACAACCACACAAACCGCACAATTCCCCCGGCCCTCCCGCCGGCACAAAAATTACGAAAATCTCTTTATAAAGAATAAATTTTAGGTCCAGCTCACACTGCCAGACAGGCCAATGAATCACTTCGGGGGAGGGGGGACGGCCACTGGGATCTCACTAAAACACTAAAACATTTTAAAACCGATTTTAAAGGACACTATTTACCGCACAATTGTCAGGTACACAGCAACTCGGCCGTCTCTCACTAATTTCCACCCGAAACTGAGCCGCAAACAGCCGAGACCCGGTAATCCTGCCTACGTGACAAAGAAAATACATTGAAACCTTTTGTTTTGATTTTCCTTCCCCCCCAATATCTCCGAATATTTACCTAAGTAAACACTCGCTCGATGTACTCATCATGCATGGACTAGTTTGTTTACATTGCAAGTAATGCCCGAGTTGAAAGTATTGATTTTTGTGGGAGTTATTAAAGTTTGTGGGAAGTTTATTGTATCTGAGGGAGTCTCTGTTAACAGTTGGCGAATATTTTTCCGCGTCAGAGTGTACTCCAAAAAATGAGAGATGAATAAAACGTCTAAAAATACGTTGAACACTTCCAAGGATTACGTCAGTTTCTTTCAAGTACCTAATGGAATGCGCAGCTAATAAAGGCGAAATTTTAGCACGTGGCGAGGCGAGTCGAATGGTTTAACCAAAGAGTATAGCGGTATGATAAAAAAAAAAGAGACCATTGAGAATCAGCAAAGCAGTCAGAAACACCGAGCGATGCTTCCGCACACTTTGAGTTCACGCAATATTCTCTCGTGTGTACGTGCTCTGGAATAGTTACCTCCTCTGTGCGTAGCAAAGAGAAAAAAATGCTTTTACAACGTGCCCGCCCGTGGTTTTGATAGTCCCCAAAAAAATCCCCCGCGAGGGAGTAGTTTTTTGGGTTTTTTTTTTCGGCCACTTTTTTCGGAGAGACGAGACCGCAATTTTGCGATTCGCCACGAGAACCCACGGGTTATTATGGAGATGAACTGATCCAGCGTCAGCTCAACTCGTCCATCGATTGTTTGAATATTATCAGATGTAAAAGACGGTCAAAGAAATGGGTTCGGCGAAATGCGAATTTATTGTTGAAAAAAAATTGTGAGAACAAAATTTCTCTCTGAAGTGATTTTTTTTTTATTCGCGAGTTTATTTATTTATTCGTGAGTTTTCCGGAATTTTCTTGTGAATTGAAAAATTGAAGTACTGGGATTTTAATTCCGCGAAATGTGTTCTTCTATGAGAGTCTGTCGAGGAGAAAATTTAAATGTCATTCATTTTTTAATGACAAATAAAAATTCCCCGAGTCCTCAGTAAAATTTGTTACCCCAGAATTTCTATTCAAGTGAATTGTCTTATGCGCTCGGGTAATTATTCGATCGGTAATAATTACTAAAAAATTTCTCTCCCAGTGGTAAACTGCGTAGGCAATGACGATACGAAGACTGTCCGTTTAGATAAGAAACGTTTCCCGGATGTGAATTGTGATACCGCACCCCATCCCCCACATTTCCTCGTCTGCGTAATTGGACCGAATTGGAGATTATTATTTTTCCATTGCTTACGGATTATTACACCATCAAATTTTCGCAATTCCTCCGCAATACGCGTTACCAAAAAAATTACTCTATCCAAAATCTGCTCCACTAGCCCAATAAAATTGAATTCCAACCGATGCTTAATTAGAAATCTTTACAATTATTCTCAAGTATTCTTATGTGAGTAATTTGAAATGCTACACTTGAGGATCAACCATCAGCAATTTCCGAGCTCTATCCACCCTCGAAGGAGAGTTCAAGCTTCAGCGGGCTCGTCCAAAGAGATTGAACGAGTCCGGTAGTCCACGAGATTCTGATCCCCCGGACTTTGACGAGGGAGTCACGGCGGATACAACACAATAGTTGAATCCCTAGCAACAAATATCGAACAATTGCATTGCCCGGATGTTTGAGACAGGTTGAACGGCAGTCTTTGATACGGTACATTCAATTTTTATATTATAATTATAATTGAATGATTCTAAAATATATCCAGTAAAAATTGGGAAAGTGAAGTTGGGCGAAATTATTTCGTCCCTCGCGCATTATTCGCGTCAAGTAACAAAACAATTTTTCCACGCGATAAAAAATTTATCTCCTTGCCTTCAATTGTCGCAAGAGAAGTGTTTGGCAAAATTATATTTTTTCTGAGCAAGCCAGGCTTGAATAATAACCCAGAATTAATCCTGAGAATAATCACTTCTGGGGCTGCCCGGAAAATGCAATTTTGTAAGTGGTTTCGCAGACCTCTCGTGTAACGCTCTCTTAATATAAATTAATGGCGCGTAATCCCCCGAACACGAATAGGTAATCACGGGATATTTCTAGTGATCCATTTATCGAAGTTCGTGGACTAGTGAGGGAATGCCGGGTAAAATGCCGTGAAAAATTCAAATAATCGCGTAAGAGTGAAACATAAAATGGAACAAGTGCGTCCATTTCCCCCAATAGACACCGAAAAATGAGACATAAATACAGAATCGGAGCCGACAACTCGGCTGTATTGACAGGGGGGTTATTGATGAGCCCTGGTACCTCTCCGAAAAACATGAACGGACCCTTGACGGCAGCGGGTCCTTAGCCTTTTGAGAGGATCCGCCGGGCTCTTGAATATAGCGTGTCCACAGCCGATTACTTTTCGGCCCGTGCCATTTCGCTTTTTTTTTCCACCCCCCCCTCTCGTTTCGTAGTCGACTAGACGGCCCCACGCGCTCTTTATTCAGTCGGACAATCGGATTCGCTTCATCTCCCCCGAAGAAACTCGTTCTCAAAATCATCACTCCTCGCTTTTCATCGCTCGAGAGTTGTTATTTTATTTTTTTTCCCTCCCCCTCCACGTATCCCTCGGTTTTGTTGGCCTGTTCCTGGTGATTCACTCGCGTAAATCAGGGGAACGATTATGTTTTACTGGTTCATCGCAATTTTCATCGGGAGTTTAACGATCAACAGCGAAACAACACGCGAACGTAAATCAAATGGATATCTCGATTCGATAAATTTGGGGTCAATAATTTTTTCTCCTGGATTTTCAATGGACAATTTTTCATTGACAATATCACCGATCATTGTAGCGCGTAAACCAAAAAAAAAAAAATTCTGTAGGAATTGAGGAGAATAAATTCGCGGCGCTCGGGAAATTTTCCCGTCCACCAGAAAATAAAAAATCGGAAAAAGTCGCGTAATTTTTCGGGAAGGCCTAAAATTTAACAGAAATTTTGGTGAACGTAATTTCAGTTGTGGACACTTTTTACGGTCTTAATCCGCGTTACTATTTTCCCCGGGCACTCTAAGCAATTTCGTGAATCGCGACAAATTACCCTCCGTGTTCAGTTATGCCGGGGGAAATTGCTGCAGGGTGAACAACGAGAACCTATTAATGTCTTATTGATTTAGTATATAATGTCATTATTCTGCGGTATTGTCGACGCTACAGCGTACACAAAATCCACCGCAGGCTATTACGCCACGGCGAACCGACGCTCATTGTTATTTGCTCTTCGATTAAGCGATACGACAACTGTAATTAATCGAAATTAATATTCTCGGATGAATCAAAATAATTTTACAATTCCCAGAATTTTAACCAGTCTCTAGTCAAAATTACCCCCACCCCTAGACAATTTCTAGAAATAGTAAACAAATTTTACTGACGGGGTGCGGTAATTTTTCCACTGATAAACTCCAGTAATTTAACTCCACTAGCAATAAATTAAAAGTGCGAAATATCCCCATTTTCAAATTCACTGATAAAAACTAGTGGTTAAAATTTTTTTCCAGGGGTTGAAAATGAGAAAAAAAAATTCTTAAATACATTTACGAGAGCGGGGGGGAGTAATTGAAGCCCTTGGAATCGAAACGATCATTTATGTACGACTCTGCATCCTACGCCCGGTGAGGTCTCGGCTTTTACGATCAGCGCAATGATAATAATCAAGTCTCACCGCATTATTAACGCTCACTCCCTCCCCCCCTCAATAATATCGTGGAGCCACTTTTTGGTGGAGGGGAGGCCACCCCTAATGGCTCCTGGGTAATGAGAAGAGTTGTATACGTGATGCGGCTAATTGATAATCAACCGCGTAGTGAGAAAAAAATTTCGTAATAAAACATACTTCGAATAAATTAACTTTATGGGTGGGAGCGTGAGAGGGCCATTTGGTGGACACGTAGAGGACTTTATCTTCAGTTTGCCTTCACCTTATCGATCTACCGACACTTCAAATTATTTTTACCAAATTTCGGAGAGCAATTACAATTTTTTTCCTCCAAAAAACCAGTGAAATCTGCTTCTAAAATTCATACGCAATAATTTTTTTTTCTCGCTAACAAATTGGCAATATTCCCCGAGTGTTTTTGCAGTAGATATTATTTACTTTAAATTATTTATTTTAAAAATCCGATGAGAAGCTATTTCAGAAAAATTGGGCATGCGTAATCGAATGATTGAACTCAATTTTGACATGAATAAATTCATAAATAAATTCATAGAAATCATATCAAGCTCGATAAATAAATTTACTAGGCATCTAAACCGCTAAATTGTATCCTCAACCATCTGGTTCCTCTGTTTTTTCTCCCCACGCTCTACCCCTTTTTGCCCGCCTCGATTCTCCCCCCGCAGTGCACGGGGGTATAAAGAAATGTTCGAAGAGAAAAAAAAAAAAAAGCCGTCATATAAAACTGTGAGACACCAGTAACGCGGGAGCGTAAAGTGGCCGCCGGAGCTGGCGAACGACGTGGGAGAGATACCCCATAAAGTAGAGTAGAATTTGTGTGAAGAGGGAACAGGAGAGTCGAGTGGAGGTAAAAGTGGATATGGAGACGATCAAAAAGTACAGCATCGGCGGAAGGAGAGAGGGCACGATCGAGACCACGCGATTGAATGCAACGAGCGGCCCCGCAAATTTTGCGGACCGATATTAATATCTGAAAAATTTGCTAAATCACATTCTTCTCCAATGGGACATTGAATTTTATCGGCCCCGGGGGGGAGGGGAGGGCATTTTATTAGAATGACATCCGGAGAATTTTCCAATACACCGAGTGAGGAGATAAAAAAAAACAATTGATTAATCCACGGAAGCAATTTTCATGGGAGTTGCTCGATCGACCGGCCATAAAGGGCAATCAGCTCTCGCTGGTGGATTGAGAATTCAAAGACCAAAAGCCCACCCCCCGTCCCCTCGGCCAAACGCTGGCAGTACTGTCTAATCCCAACTTTTGCGGTCCACCCCGACTAACGAGGCCACCTGACACTGAGAACAAGAGGCGAAAGGAGGGAGTTATACACGTCTCGTTATAGATATAGTCATGTTGAAAATCCTGGGCGCATTGGGCTCCGTCAAGTCCTGCACCAGCCCCCGGGATTTACATATTCATAGGGTGGGCTACACCGACTGGCCAACGCTCTGCGGCTGTCTGCACTGCTTGCCCCTCTCCCACCTCACGACAATTTAAATCTCTCTCCTCTGTTTCAATCCTCAGTACTCACTAACTCTACCCTCCACCTCTGTATTACTTGTAAACGAATAATTGTCATTCTGGGGGAATATTTCAGGCATTTAATCAAGTCGTCTCTCCTGAGAGAGGGAGGGATCACTCAAGGAAAATATGATTTTTATCATTTTTTTTAAAAGAGAAAATTTTACTACGGCTTTGGGTAATTTTTCCGAAGGTCAAAAATCCTCGACGAGACCAAACGGAAGGGTAATTTTTCCTCAAAATATCGCCCCCTGTATTTTCAATTGCGTCAATTTTTTAATAACCATTTCCATTTCGTTAATAGAGTAAAGTTATCTCTCAATTCCACCTCTCGCCGCGACATAATTTTTTCCCCCACCCCCCCGGGGGGAGAGAAAAGAGAGAGAGTAACGTGAGAAAAGTTCATTCCCTGCAAGTACTAAATCCCCCCTCTCCAGCTGGTGACCGAGCCGCCGAGGAGATTCACCAGCGGTTGGGAATCAGTGGGCAACGTTCCAAAAAATGAAAACGACACTCGCCGACTAACTCCACTACATACAGTATTCGTATGTCGTGATTGTTGGCTACATACACTCGAGGCCATTCGATTCGTTTATCCCCCCCTCACCCGCCGCGTCTTCCCACCGCCGATACCCTGATTGTACAAGCGTCGCACTCAGCACTCGACGATTTTATTTCTCGCGGTCGAGACCTCGACCCTATACCGCCTTGCACTTGAACCGCACTCGCGACTTGTTCTCCCCCCGCCTTCTTTTTTGTTTATACAATTTTTTTTCTATCTCAAAAGTGACGTACACTAGCCAATGAGGGAACGTAATTTTTTTTTAATGTAAAAATCGAGCAATTTTCCCCCAATTTTTATCCCAATCGCTTCAGTAAATTTTCCAACTTCAGTTCGTGATCGGCAAGTGAACTGCGAGTTCCGTAATTGTTTAGTAATTTTTTCCCCGCTCAGAATTACCCACCGAAGACTCCATTGGCAAAGTAAATTCGCAAAATTTTAAATAATCAATTTGTGTACAGCAAGCCGCAATTTCTGTACAATGATTTCTCCGTTGTTAACTTTCGCAATAACCTGCGGTCTGTGCCGCCAATCGCCGATACTCATCGATCCCATAATTGCGTTCAATGACAGAGGGGGAGTATTCACTTTCGATTGGATCACGATTTTCATCGGGAAGAGCAAAAATAAAATCAAAGTCATTGCATACAATAATGCAATGTGCCATTGTGTTTGGAATGATGAGAATAATTCATTGAGATTTATCTTAGAATATTGTAGCCTGGATTTTGCGAAACGAGGGACATTATCGATTCATGATAATCCCCGGGACTTACGGTGGGAAGTTTGCGTGTCAGATTTAATCCGAGGGCTTGTCCTGTCATAACATGATATGGGGCATCTTCAAGATTTGTGGAGGGAGTAGTGTACCAGGATCCCATAAATATCCAAGCAATATAATTTTTTTAATCCACTCCCCTTCATAAATAAACAATTGAATTTCCCGAAAAAAAAAAACGCGAGATCATTTTCTCTTTGAGTCCACGAATAATTACGATTCAACAATCTAATAGAATTTTTTCCGAAACTCTCTGGCCCAAAAACCTTAAAAAATTAAACCAGAGAGTAAATTAATTGATAAACTATTTTTGTTTTAATTTTGTTGCAGGTCGTTGGTGCTACTCCTATCGCTAACCTTATGCCAATTGCTCGAGGTTTCAGGGCGTCATGTAAGTAAATAAAAACCAAATAATCCTCAAAGAAATACCGGAAACAACTGATTTTTTTTTCACGAATCTGCAAAAAAAAATTGTTAAACGGATCTAAAAAAAATCGATCCGAATTTCGGCGGCTTTCATTGGTTAAAAACGGGGAAAAATTACTCCGAAAAATCGAATTTTTGCGGCCGCTTCCGTAACCCCTTAAGAAGATATCGAAAATCCTAGCAATCCTGTTC
Source organism: Psyttalia concolor (assembly GCA_030522845.1). Lineage (NCBI taxonomy): Eukaryota > Metazoa > Arthropoda > Insecta > Hymenoptera > Braconidae > Psyttalia > Psyttalia concolor. The sequence goes on from JAPYZM010000675.1 coordinate 18,508, forward strand.
CTGCACTCGAGGGGATCCTCGTGTGGGCTCGACCTTGGGTAGGTTCGAAGCGGGAGAGAAATAAGAGAGAAAGAGGATCCGGAGAGAGGCAGGTCCGGAGCCGAAACGAGTCCTGGCGGCATTCCACTACGTTCTACAACGATCTCCCTCTCTCTGTCTTCAAATATCTCCTCAATTCACTATTCCTTCCTTTTTGTATGCAGGACTCTAGCTCCTCTCTCCCTCCCTCTCTCTGGGATGTTACCAGAGAAAACAACACATGATCGATGATAGTGTAAACACGGGAGAGATGATTTACGAAGTTGATTAAAAAATCACCGGATAAAAACTGTATTTACAGTAATTATTTCAGATACCGCCAGGGGTCCTCGAAATAAAAATTAAAGAATATGTCAAAGGCCCCCCTCCCCGCGCATGGCTCTTTATAAAATTTTCCTTCGCTCCCAGATTACGTCCCAGAACGTAATTCTCAGGGCTTTCCGCTTGTAATTTTTATTGAATATATATCTCTCCCCCTGCAGTGCAGAACGTGAAATAATTTAATTATCAATCGATGAGTCAATTTTTTTTTCTCTGTGCAATTGAATTCGCCATTACGCATGCTAAAATATTGGCACTACTGCTTTGTTCATTAAACGGGCATTCAACTGAATTACTAATCTCCGAATAAATTAATAAAACAGTGCATACGACCCTCCTCTACGACCCTCGTCATACTAAAATTGTTTCGCCAACCCTCCAGAATCCCTACGGATTAATTCTCATGTTTCATGACCTACCTCAGTGTTCAATGAACCCCACACGTGACGTTAAACCTCTTAAACTTTCCCGAAAATACCGAGAACATGTGCACTATATCCGCCAATATACTCGAAACCATTAAAACTTTAATTCACAATAAAAAGGAAATCTAAAATAAGAGTATAATGAACTGTATATATTCTTTTCCGTTACCATATTTTTCGTCGAAATTCAATCTATCGTTCGCTGCACCGGGGGAATTTATTTATCAGTAAAAATCACCCCTCCGAGGGAAAAAATTTCGGAGGGAAATCATTAACAGGGCCTAGTAGATGCTAGTAAGCGTGAATGCAATCTGACTGTCTATTTATTCTCTCTCGTTCTTTATTTATTTTTTTTTCGCGTTCCATGCGAGCTGGAAATGGTTCTTGTTGAGGGCAATACCGGCGTGGATAATTCAACGTAAGTGGTCATTACTGCTCGGGGGAGGTAACGATAGGCTCGAGAGATGTTTCTAACGAAGTTATTTTCCGAGATTGGAAGGGCTCGTGTGATTCTGATAAGTTCATACTCATCAGAATTGAGGGGGAAAATTCTTGAACGAAGAAAAAAAATTTATTGAATTTAAAAAAAAAATAGAATTATATGCCCCCACCACACCACACAATTATCCAGCTTCACCGGCGCCTTAAAAATTACCCAACCGGTCGGTAAATAATTATTTACAAAATTCTCTAGACGTGGCCATAATTTTTTGTTTAAGGTGGGGAATTTTACCGTGCGATTGGGTAATTTTTCGCGAAGGGCAAAAATTCCTCTCCTTGTGCTTTATCATTGGTTATCCGCGGGATGGATGACCCCAGTGGATGACGGTAAATGTCATAAATTAGAAAGCACAGAGGATAAATAAAAATATTGACACTTACAGTATTAGCGATTCTTTTAATTTTGGCCACATGCAGAAAGACTCCCACGGGTTTTAGAGATGAGGCCATTGCACTTCCTTGACACGTGACTGCGGCAGTGGCATTAGCATGAATTAGCCTGGTGTATATACAGTTGGGATATGAGTTATGAATAAAAAGAAAATAACAAGTTACCCGTTGACGCGGAACTTGAACGTGACTATAAAAGTAGAATTGTTTGGTGAGGTCAGTAAACCACGCCGGCTATGACCTCTTCCCTAGTCTCCGTAATTTCTGATTTTCCCGGAATCGTACGGACGCTTTAGCAAATTGCGCGGCATGACGAGGAGCCTCTCCACGAGTCTATATTTTTTTTCCTAATTAATTGATCGCGAGAATAAACTCGGTGAGACCTACAGAAAAATTCATCAGTTCCCTGGACTTTGTCACCAGCGGATGTAAAAATTTGCGGATTTTTTATTTGTTATTACGCAGAGTTAATAATATTCCCCCGTCATCCTCTCGGTCATTACTCCAGTGAGAGATAAATTCCTCATTCAAGTCATTCGCGTTCAGTATTCCACAAATTATTCATCCCCCATTGTCATTGACCCCCGGCGACTCTGGCAATTCGAGAAAATTTTATTACTCCGCCGACTATCAATGACTCGTTGCAATTTCTACTTGGAATTGACATCGCGGGTGGTTTCCCCGGACAATCGGCCGCGATCTACGACCAGTGTAACCGCAATTCAAGCGTTAGTCACCACTCGAGACGCACTCTAATCGTGTGATTTGTAGGTTAACTACTTGTGACTTACACACCACTTGCTATACTGTAATTAATCGCCGTATTTTAATGAAGTTTGAGGGACTGGAATGAAGCTATTGTCCCTGATCCCTATCAATTTAACAAGAATTAAATTGACGGACAAATTCCCCCAAGTATTTCGATAAAATCGAAACAACCGGAGATCTCCCCTAAAAACCCGCGCGTAATTCACCCTGGAAAATTATCGTGTCACCTGGGGGCACCTCATGGTCCTCAGCGACCCTCCCCTCGCGAGCCTCCCCGCGGAATTGACGGAAAAAAAAATTGCTCTCGACCTGTCGTCTCGCGACGAAGATAATTCTATCTTCCAATTTTCTAATTCAAACGAAAGCTAAAAATCTCATTGAGGCCAGTCGTCCCCGGTAATCACAGTTCAACGAGAGCCAATTACAATGCGAGCCGAATGTGCGCGAAATAAAACGGCCTTCCACATTTAAACTTCGATAATTCCCCCAGACTCTCCTGAATTTTCCCGGTAAACGAATAATTAATCGAGACATTCTATTTAATCTCAATAATTCCTCTCACCCGCCCCCGCCTTTCCTCTCGACTCCCCTGCCCCCCTTTCTCCTCCCAATAATTTAATCAACCCGTTTTACCCCCACCCAATTTGCCCAACTGAAAATGAAAATGTTCCCTTTATCGCAGCGGTAATTTAATGTGAAATCGAGTAACTTGAGGGAAGGAAAATATGTACACGAACGTCGTATAACATTTCAATGGGCCAGGTTGAACTGGCACGTGTTCGAAGCAGAGCTTGTAAAATCCCAACAGCCACACCACTCCTGGCCCACTACTACTGCCTGGGCTCCCATTGCTGAGGGTTTTTGACTGCAATAAAATTATCGGCATTTCGTACGAATGCCGGAATTTTTTTAGTCCCCCGGATTTGCTTTTTTTCCCTGCCGAAGAGGTGGAGAGCCCACGGGAAATGTTGGCTGCACGATAAAACGAATTAAATAAAGGGAAATTCATAAATCCGCGAGTGGACAAAATTTTTTTTTTCGTGATTTATGGGAATAAACGCTCGCTGGTTGGGATATTTAATTAATCTGGTGGTGAGTGAGTTTGATCTTTTGTTGGTTAATCCCCGAACTGACTGTAAATTGAAATAAATAACTCGAGGATTGTTATGATTTTAGTCCAGATTAATTAATATATCGAGCAAACACGGACTGACTGCGCAAATAATAATATTAATGATATTTATCTTTTGTATAATTGTCTAGAGGAATTACCGATGCGTGAAAAATCACTACCAACTTGTCCTGTTTTACCCGAATAATGCCAGCAACGCGAGAATTAAGTTAAACGCTTGTGCGATTTAACGTTAACAACTGGAAAGCTTAATACGATAATAATTGAGGATAGAGTGAGACAGTGGGTTACTCAGGCTGGCTCGTTTTGCCCTCATCGCACGTGTTACGACGTGTGCACGGCAGATGTAATTAGAGGGTGAGCGCGAGAGTTGTAACTCAAGATGTACTCTCTTCCTTCTTATTCTACCCTATTCTACATTACTCAAGTTGAGGAGGCAAAAATATACGTATTGTCTTCGGGTGTATGAGTATAGTTATTATCTCTATTGTGTAACGTCTTCTTCAGTGGGAAAGCGGAGGGAAAACAAAAACGAGTGGAATGCGCAGCTTCTCCAAGTGCACTAATGAAAATCGATTTTTCACTCTCGAATGGGCGCATCGGGATTGCGTAAATTCAAATTTTCAATTCGTCGGGGTATATCGATTAATTATAATCGAAAAAATTGGCAAATTCGATTTTTGAATCCGTCAAAATGACAACAATTTTTGAATAATTTACTGGGCGAATTTTAAAAGCATTTTCCACTGGCTTTTTTTTTTAGAATCATTTGAAATTCAGACATCTCAGACATCGCAGACAGCACGGAGAGGGCTACGTCCCCAGCAGTTTCGTCGTTGATAATGAGGACCCCGAGGAGGGCCTCTGGGGCCCCTGGTCAGCCCCAACCGCCTGCTCGCGCACGTGCGGAGGTGGTGTTGCCCATCAGTCCAGGCGATGTCTCGACGTAGAGTGAGTATCAATTTCCCCCCTCATCAGCTCAATATTTCCCGCATTGGATTCATTAATTGAACGACGAACATCCCCCGCGGTAATATCACTCCCTATTATTCTGATTGAATTCCCATTCGATCCATTAGTGAGCTAATCCCTTCCCTAAAATAAACATTAAAATTTCGATATTCCCATTTAAAGTACTTTACAACTGCCGAAATATTCACGACCGCCACGGGAAAATTTAATTAACCAAGCCATTTGCAAAATCAATGTCCTATTGATAAAAACAATTACTGTCATTTCTTTCACTAAAATTGTTTCCCTCCCCCAAATTCAATAGAAAAAAAATGCAAATGTAGGGGAACGTAAAATTTTAATACAAAAGACTAGGGAATTAAAAAAGAAAAATCCATTAATCGCACTCACAGCGGAGAGCCAACCAAGTGCAGAGGAGAGGCGCTGAAATAATAATTCACCGGTGGAAAACCGGTTTTATCGGTAACCCGAATTTAATAGCCACCAGGCATTCTCCCTCTTTTCGCCTTCTACTTGTGCGATTCTTTCTGGTTAAAAGAGTTGAATTATTAGAAAGCAGGAAAGGGGAGAGGAATGAGAAAACTAAAACGTGAAGCGTTTGGAAAAAAAAAATGAGAATGGCGAGGGAGAATGAAAAGAACATAAAAGGTAAGTTAAAGTCAGGGGGTTTAAACTGGACTAGGATTTTTTTTGTTATTTTTTTTTATCGCGTGTGAATTTTTGGCTCGTTTTCCTCCCGCATATAAATTCGTTCGACTTTTCCTCAAGGATTGAATGAAAGCCACAAAAGCCGGGGGGTGGAAACGGCGCGAGAACCCAACGGTCCGTGAGAGCCGATTAGATTTCCCGGTTTTATTTTTCCTTCAGTTGAAAATTTATAAGAAGAGCTGTCGAAAAAGTGGATATATTTCGATTTCTTTTTTTTTTCTCATCTCCCAGTGACAATGGATATGACAGATGTACGGGTGCCAAGCGGAGATTCTTCTCGTGTAATATTCAGGTGAGTAAAAAAAAATTCAATTAAATTAATCCCCCCCCCCCCTAAAGAGAGGCTAATGTAATTGAAGTGTAATTTTTCAGTAAAATTTTTCTGAACAAAAAAATTCAATTAACTTGCCGAAAAAATTGTCATCCATTGCTCTCAACTTTAATAAATTCAGTCATTCAATTAATGCGAGTGGTGTCACGTACTTAAACTCCAATTGTGCAATTACGTTGGCGTAAACGAAATAAAAGTCATGAGACAGTACTAAGTGTAGGTAGAAAGACAGATGCTCACTTCTACTGTCGCCTGACGACTCTTCCCCAGAATTAATTAGCCACCTCTGGCTTGATAAAGAATCTCAGAGTTCCGCATCGACCCCCGGTTCTTTTATCCCACCCGCCCTCTGATATCTCGCGTCTCTCATTGCCGGAGATCCAGCTCAGTGATAATCAAGACGATTTGTATCGGAATATTGTTCATCAGATGTTCCGTCACTCAGACGACATTCCCTAGCTCCCTTTTTTTCCCAACGTCTCCACTGTCAGCTCTCATGAAACCTGGATAATTCAATCATCCTCTCTAGCTGCTGATTATTCCCAACAAAATTCACTCGTAAGAAAATCGACTTTTATCGCTCGAGTCGAGTTTAATAAAACTCCCCCGAAGAATCCTAAGCGTTCGCTGGCCTTTATCGATTGAACCCGACGTTCAAATTGGGTTTTCTTCCTGAGGAATGAGTATCTCCCAGTTATTGACTCTTTAAGAAAGACCCGACGGGCAAATGTGGATTAAAAAATGGATTACATTCGCTGTCGCGCAATTATTCTAAATAATTATTAAACCCAACTGAGCGACAGAGAACAATTGCATCTGGAGGGAAAAAAATCTGTAGAAGTAACCATTTCGTTATGTAATCGTGGGGCTCAGTTACGAAGATAATCCCACCCGGTAATCTGTCTCATGAACAAATCTATATTCCCCAGTTGAAGACATACTTCATGACTGGTAATTCCAGTGGCCCAAGCGAAACAAGGGAGATAAACACACAGACGGAAGCCACATAACTCATTCTAAACTTAAACTCCCAGCAGACTAGATGTCTCAGTTTTCTTCAAAGAAAATACGTCATCTGGACATTGGCCTGGGAGAAAATTGAGGATACCGTGGAATATTCCCTCGTCACCCGTCCCCTACACTCTCATAAAGAGAAATATCCTTTGCAGTACACGTATGAGAGTATTTTTTCTCACTCCCTCCCCCAACGATAAATTCAGAAAGGCCAGTATCCACGTGCCTATTTACCTCCCTGGGGATATCTTCTTTTCCATTTAACCAATCCAAGCAATGGGCCCTCTGCCCTTTTACCCAGGTCAATTTATCGGTGTTACTGGAGGTCTGAATGGGATTCACTTATACATTTGTCTGACTGCACTTCAGTGCCTCTGCGGTCGGTTTAAATTTTCGTCAGGGGCTGGAGAGCTCGGGAGTCTACACGTACGAGACCACCTGCAGATGACTATCGTCATATATATGACCTGGTGGATCTACTGAGAAAAATCTGGGCATAAATTGCCCGATTGAAAATAGAAAATAGAAAAATTCAGCAGATATTACCGATCCTCTCCTATTTTTTTTTCATCTATCGCCAACTAAAAATTGTCTAAACGTCGGGATAATTTCTGGCAATGATCACGAATTATCGCTAAACGATTGGCAAAGAGAACGGTAATTTTTACGAAAAAAAATCCCTCCATATATTTTACGTTTTCTAATATTTTTCATTCAATTCCCCTGATTCAGAGGATCATCACGCCCGGTTAATTGACAAACAATGGTCATTTCCGAGACCAGAGCATTGCAGTAGAAATGAAACATTTAACAAATTGTCTACTCCCTTTTTTTCATTATCCATTCACCCCAACTGTTCATTTATCCTGAATATTAAACACAAATGGCCACATAAGCCACCAAAATGTTATCCCATTCAGTCCGTAATTCCGTTAAACTACAAAACTATAATATTTTATGTATCCCCCAGGCCTGCCCCAACACGACAGACTTCCGTGGCGAACAGTGTGCCGAATTCAACGGAGTACCATTCGAGGGTGTATTTTACGAGTGAGTATTACAACTTTCTGTGTTGTATAGTGGCGCGCGGGGGTATTCTGGAGTGCAGCCCAAGGAAATCCGGGTAATATTGAATAAAGGATTTCCTGGACGAGACACGAGAACATCCCGTGAGCCAATGTAAAAGATTTTACCTTCCCCCCCGCTATATACGTCTGTACAACTGAGTTTGAATAAAAGGAATCAAAAAAAATTATACTTTATTTTACTTACCAGCTGGATACCCTACACCGGTGGACCAAACAAGTGTGAGCTGAACTGTATGCCAAGGGGTGAGCGGTTCTTCTACAGGCACAAACTCACTGTGACCGACGGCACGCCCTGCGACGCTGAAAAAAATGATGTTTGCGTCGAGGGAAAATGTTTGGTATGCTTTTGATCAAAAATATCAACACCAGAGGGTTTTTTTTTTTAATACCAATGGGTATTGTCCACTGGAAACCAAGTGAAAT
>JAPYZM010000676.1:0-26618 GCA_030522845.1 Psyttalia concolor
TAGTTTTCAAGATATCGGCAATTTTGTGGCAAAAACTTCGAAAAAGGGCCCTAAAAGTCGCTAAACGGCTCAAAATATTCGGGAAGTGATGCCAAAAGGGCCCAAAAACGAAAGTAGAAACCCCTACAACCCCCTCGCCCTTTAAAAACCCGCAAAAACGACGATAACGTGCTGAAAAATTGAAAAAACGCAAAAAAGGCGGAAAAAGGTCCAAACAACGCCAGAAACGCCCAAAGCTCAAATGATTTATTTTCCAATCTTACCAGAACTGATGGCGTCTTTGATGTCTTTCTTCAGTGCTTTACGAGCGACGTTAGAGTCGTACTCTGGGTATTTCTCTTGAAAATCTTGGATGACTTTGTATGCCTCCACTGGACGATGCAAATCATTGAGACATCGGGCCAGTCTAAAGTGGGACTTGACGTGATCAGGATCCAGGAGCAGCGTCTTCTGGCAGTCCCTGAGGGCCGCGTAGACATCTCCATCCCTACAATCAATTAACCGCAATAAAATTATACCAATTATTTATTAATTATCAAAAATCAAAATTAGACAAAAATCTCACCATCTTCTCTTCATGTACGTTGCAGCCCGGTTGGCATGGAGAACAGCTGCTGTTGGACAAATTTCAATGGCTTTGTTGTACAAATTCACGGCATAAGTGTATTGTCCATTTTGGAATGCACAATTCGCCTGAAAAAAAAAGACACCAATAATCAATTCCTGAGGTAACCGGGAACGGAAGTAATTTTTTTAGTACCTTCTGCTTCAATGTCTCCACGTCGTACGGCAATTCAGACGTATTCGGCAGCTTAAGATCGACCTCGGGAACTGTCTCCACCCCATAAGCCAATCTCGATATCTCCTCGTCATTGTCTTCGCAGTCTGAGTCATGAAAAAAACCAATTGTAATGTTGATAAATAAATCAGTAGTTACCGGGATTGAGGGGTTAGTCACCTGATGACTCTGGAGGGATTTGATAAGTCGCCGAGTTTTTATGCCGGTCAATGTCGAAGAGGTAGATCTGCTCGCCTCCCATATTTACAAGCAGCTCACTGCCATCATCGGAGAATGTCAAGTACGTCGTAGCAAAATTTCGCTCGCTGTATCTCACTTTTGGGGACTTCAAGTGGCCTATTAAGAATAAATAAGTGATAAAAATTATCTGGGGAACTGGCAGACAATTTATCCGTGCAGCTAATTAATTTTGATGGTTGAGTGTCTCTGAAGCGGATAATTTCAGTGATTTAAGGAGTGAAAATAATTGCTTTTGCGTTAACAAACCAGCGATGAAGTATTGGGAACAGCCGAGGGGGACGTTATCGTCTGGATCTCCTTTGCCAGCGGTGTTGTGGCCGTTGTGACTCAATCGGGGGAGATCAGTCTGTCCGTATGGATCCATTGGTATCTGGGAAATAGCAGAATTGAATTGGATTTTAGCTGAGGATTTTTCCTCCAATTTTTCATAATAAATCAATCAAAATGTCAACCGCTTACAGACCTGGCCCAATTTTATCATTCTCCTGTCGTACATTCTCACGTAAGGATCATTGGCACCAACGGCAATGATCTCCGGCCGCCTCCGGTTGACAGCCATGCACTTGGCTTCAGCTTTTCTCCCCGCATGATTGACTAAATTAATCAGTACACTCCTACGATCGTTCGATTTACAATTGTGTTTTGTTCTCATGTCGTACTGGAGGATCAGGCCGTCCTCTGCAGCGCTCCAAAATACCGAAGGCACATTCTCCAGGGTAGCTATACGCTTGACACGGCCAGTATGACAGGTACAAACGAGTATCGTATCGGATATGGAAATGTCATGAACTCTAACCCCATTGTCACCAGCACCAGTCACTAATATCGAGTCATTTGATTCTGGCATAAACTAGTAAATTTAATAATGCAAATATATTTATAATGATTGATAGATTGTTACGCGTCATTCAAGCATTGAAAATTACGGTATTGGATGGTAATTACCTTCACCGAGAAGATATTGCCGTTGTGACCCGTGTGGAGAACCAATTTCTTGTGATGACGAAAGGGATCCCAGAGGATTAGGTGCATATCATCTGATGCTGAGGCAAGCAATCTACAAATTGATACCAATATGACAGTATTTTTTACACCCTAACCTCTTTAACAAATTGAATCGATCATTTGTGAATTAGAAAAGTGTCAAAAGGTAGAATTTAATCCAGAGTGTCAAGTGCAAAAGAACATGTCCACTTGACTATTTGTTTATTTGTGCAATAAATGTATGAAAAATGAATAAAGTAATTTGTAAAGAAGACAAATCACTCACTCTCCACTTTGATTCCACTCGAGACAATTGACACATCCCTTGTGACCCTCCAATTCCTTCTCCAGACCCAGACGAGAAATGAGATTGTCTGTCACGTGAAGTTTACGACGTACACTCCTCGCCAGCGATTCCTATAATTCAATAAAACCTCGTGAGCCTCACAACTGACGATTGGAATTTGGTTAAAAATCCCTACGACAGTCCGTGCCAAACAGTGGGATCTCCAGCCTAAAAGAGGACTTTCTTAACCAATAAATGAATAAATAAAAAATGCTCACATGCGTTTCCCGCAGCCTGAACATCTCCACGAGACTCTTCTCCCTGGGGCTCCTGAATGAAGGCTCCATATCCATTTCCCTGGCAAGCTGCTGAAATCCTTAAGCTCCCATCGACCTGAATAAAGAAACAATCCACATACTGCACTTGTCAATCCATTCTGAGTTGATTCACTACCAATTGTCATTGCATATCTCATCCCAATCATTCCCACGACCTCTCACCGAAATAAAAAATGTATTTCGTATTCTGTGGACGTGTGAGGAACGTCCCAACCCCTGTTGAACACTCAAGACGTCATCCAGGCAGCCCAAATCAACCCAGACCATCCATAATCTCACATAACCCAAGTAAAAAACAATGAAAACACGTACCAACACTTGGATTATTCCCAGAAGTTCACAGATTACAATTTTCCTACGTATGCCCCATCTCTCACAGCAATAATTGTCCCATGTTGACCATATTTTCCATTCATCGTGAATTAATAATTGAGCTAACGAGTCAACAATTGATTTTGATGATCCGATGTCAAGGTTGTCAGGCCAGCCTATCCACTCAGTATATTTTGTGGCCAATAAAAATTAAAGAAAACAAACACACAATTTTCAATGATTACATACGCTCACGTTCATTATTATGTATGCATAAACAGAATTACATGTTCTGTTGGGCCCTCTGATGGCAGGCAAACTTGTCCCCCTTCACTCCCTCTCCCTCAGAGCCCGAGGTAAACTAACCCGAGAGCTGGGGGAAAAATTCTCCGGCAATAGTGACCACAAAGAATGAAAACAAAACTGTCTTGCTGTGCTATGCAGTCCCAACATGGCCGCAATTGCAAGTAGTGCGCGAAAATTGTGGCAAATGTACACACGCGGGAGTAAAAATATCAATAGGAGAAGACAATTCTGTGAACATAGCCTTGTGATTGAATGAATAGACTGATCTGAGCAGAAATGATTATTGTTTTTTTTCATGTGTTGTATCTCCTTGGGAAATTCATCTACAGGAATTATCGGGAGGATGATTCCTGTGGGGATGATGGGGAGGACAACAATGGAAAGATTGAGGGGCCAACATGTGGAGGTGTCGAGGTGAATCGATTGGAGAAAGAGGGAGGAGGTTCCAAGGATTTTTATGATGATTTTTATGGCGAGCCGGAGACTGTCAGGTTCTCACCGCCGGCTTACATCCAGAGATATCATGCTGTGGCCAGTCTTCTTGCAGACGAGAAGCTCCAGGGACAGATTCGGAAGGTATGGGGGGGGTGGACAATGGGTGTCCAAAGGACACTCGACCAAATCTGCCTCAATTTTTTTGGCTACTAATTAATTAACAGATAAAATGAGACAATTCAGGAGGGGAGGAGAGTCTCAGATGAATTCGTCGTACAAATATCTCCTATTCATCAACAGGTTGTAGACTTTGGATGTTCAGAACTCGGGTTCTTTCAACATCTGAAGAATACCCGGGGAATAGAAGAGATTTTATGCGTCGACGTCGACAAGGATACTCTGGAGAAGTACAAAGAACGCGTGGAGCCCTTCACCTCGGATTACCTCGTCTGGAGAGATGCCCCATTGGCTGTACATGTCCTGGAGGGTAGTGTCACTGATAGTGATCAGTACCTGGACAACACTGATGCAGTTATTTGTATAGAACTGTAAGAATCCCACAAATTCTCCTTCAAACTCCAAAGAAAACTCCCGAAAATCAGCAAAATGTTCTTTTTCCATTTCAGAATTGAACATTTGTATCCCGAGACCTGTATAAATCTCCCCCACAATATCTTCGGCTTTATCCAGCCGAAAATTGCAGTGTTCACAACCCCCAACGCAGATTTCAACGTTTTATTCAAAGGAATGACGGGATTCAGGCACTGGGATCACAAATTCGAGTGGACTAGACAGCAATTCCAGGACTGGTGAGGCTACCGAACGATCTTAACACATATAAAAAATAGATAAATCAGAGAACCTAACCTATAATAATTGTTTTTCGTTTTGTTCCTTTTTCTCAGGGCAAATAACATCGTAACGAGGTATCCCAACTACCAAGTAGACTTCCAGGGAATTGGCAAAGGTCCTCCAGGCTCTGAGGACGTCGGGGACTGCTCGCAGATGGCGACGTTCACTCGCAAGGGAGCTAGAGCTGTTGCAACAGGTACTCGAGGACTCTTCAAGCTGATAACAACAGTGGACTATCCCTATCGCATTGACAATCGCACGATCGAGGAGAAAACCCACCAGGAGGCCATCTATTACATTCGTCATTACTCATTGAATAATGAGGACGAAGCAATGCCCCTAGACCTCCTGGCAAAATGGATAGACACAGTATCGGCCTCCACATTGAGGGACATTCTGGAGAACGAGGGCTGGCAGATTGTCAATCACGATGAGAAAGGACTCTCAGTATTGTGCCCACCGCAGTCTGAGTACTCAGAGTTCGATGAGAATGATGATTACGATAGTGAGATGTATCTCAATCAGTGGAATGATGGATCCAGTGGACATTATCAAGAGGTCTGGCCAGAGATTCATGATCAGGACGAGGAAATGTGGGAGAATGAGGAGGAAAATTATGAAGACAATTTATCTGCACCTAGCCCTCTTCATCATTTCAATGATATCAATGATGCCGGTTATTCCAAAGCTGCGAGAGGCAGCAGTGGTGACTCTCATCGTCAGATACCTCAAGGAAACAGAAATCTTTCTCTTTTGCCTGCGGATTGCGGTGGGGTATCAACTTCACAGTCCAGGGGATTGTCAGGAGTTTCAGTGAAGACTGATGATCATATTTCAGACAATTCGGGAGGAGAAAATGGCGGAAGCAGGAGCAATTCAGGGAAGAATTGGGTAGGAGGTGAGGTTACTCACTCGAGGGATCTTCTGGTCTCGTCAGCTGATCGAGGACATGATGATTCCAGGACACTTGACAGCATCTGCAGCTATTATTTACAGCCTTCGTTGTGTAGTAATGATCAGACTTGTCCGGAGGACATAACAAATCCGGATTTTCAACCTGGCAATGACGATGGCGGTGATGTTGATGATGGAAGTGGAGTTGATGGGGGCCAACAGTACTCGCCTACGTCAAATCATTCGCCAAAAGTCACCAGTACACCAGTCAAATCAAAAGGAAAGTCTCGGCGGAGTGAGGAGTGCTCTCAAGTAACTGAAATATTTGAAAAATGTAGAGAAAAAATATTGAGAAATGAGGATTTTCAGGGGCTAGACGAGCATGAGAGTTTTATGAGTGTATCGGACAGTTGTAGTTCATGTCAAAAAGAAAAATTTGAAGTGATGAGAAAATTGAAGGGCAGTGCATCAATGGCGAGCTTAAAAAAAAATGGCGGATCAAGGAAAAATACATCCCCAAATGAGGACAAAAATGGACAGAGTGAAGTGATAAATCCGGCTCAATTATCCTCATATCATGACTCGAATTCAATAATTTTTGATACTAACAATAAATCATTGAAATCAAAATTAATTACAAAAAGACCATCGTCTTTGTCGACATCTCATCAGCATCATCAACAGCTGGATAAACAAAGTGAAGAGATGAAAAATCTTATGTTGAGTGGAAGCAGTGAAATACTGGACGCCATTACTGAAATATTGAGGAAAGAACCTGATCTGAAGGAGATTGACGACAAGGGCCTCTCGGAGGCTCGAGCCAGCAGTCCCTGCAACAGCTGGTCCCCGGAGATAATGGACTCTGGCTATCCAAACACATCATCAGCCCACGATATAACTCCAGAGGGGGATTTATCGAGCATTGGACAGGACAAAATATCATCCGAGTCCCAGTCTCCAAGTCTTGCCGAGCCTCCCCGCCAGCTCGAGGCGATCGTTGGAAACGTTGAGAACGGCGATTTGGCGAATAATAATCGGGATGGAGAGGGGAACAACGTCATTCCCGTCGGCGACAATAATCTTGATGATCTTCAGCCATTGATTAATGTCCTGGAGAATGATTTGGAGAATGAGAATGATATCTATGACTTCCAGAATGCCTTTCCCATGTGGCTCTTGAGGATTTTAGACGCTGGTGGTGCTGCGGCTCTCCATGGAGACGAGGGCTTCGATAGCTCCGATGATGACGACAGGGAAGAGGTGGACGAGAACGAGAATATCGATGAACTCTGAAACTTTCAACGTGATAAACTTATTTTTCTTTAATATTATGTTAAGAGCGAAGTGAACCTCTCAATTTATAGGGACAACATTTTATTCTGTCGCTGTGGCTGTGGCTGTGTCAATTGCGATGAGCAGTAGCACAAAACTCCTCTTCCAATGCTGATCTCTCCTAGGGATGTACAAAAACAGCTTCTCCATCTAGAGAATTAAAACTGATAATCTCACACGTTTAACCATAATTATTTAGCATTTGGGCAAAATTTTTGTCATTAGCTCGTAGTTTATTTAATTATCATCTTGTTTTGCCCTCGATAAGCCAACTTGCAGAATATATTTAACAAATAATTCACCATCAAGTGAATAACAATGAGAATAAGTTTAATGTAAAAAAAAAACAAGCACTCGTAGATGAATTGAGAAGAAATGATTCTGATACACAAGACTGAAATGGCATATCTGATGACTTTGATGAGATAATAAAATAATGTTTGGAAAAAATAAACAATTCCCTGAAAAATTACATACATTTTTCTTTATTTATCATCATATACTGGGACTAAACAATGCGAAAAATCAAAATTGACATTTTTGTCGTGAAAATCTAATGGAAAAACAGTTTTCTTTTTCTCATGTAATTAAGCGTGACCACTAGGAATTATTTTCACTGACTAAATTTTATTATTTCAATTAGTTCAATCCTAAAACTGAAATAAAACAGACATTTGGTATTCCATTACTACGTCACAGGATATCCAAATACGATGAGATATTTATGAGTTGTAAAATATAAGACTTTACACTGGATAATTAATTTGTTTTTGTTTTGTTTTTTTATCCCATTCGTAAGACAACTCGTTCACTCATTTTTATTTACATTTGCTCATCATCATTACGAACTATTTAATATCTTATTGGGTGGATTATCTGCAAACACGAGTTAGTGTTGATTAATTTAATTGTTAATTATTCGATTAATCCGCGGATGTGCCCCAGCCGAGCGTTTCCTAGATTGTTTTTGTTTCAATTGTTTTATTTACGAAGAGGTCCATGTGGCGACTCATTTTTTATGATAATTAGATTCCCAAGAATGGTAAATATATAAAGAAAAGAGCTTCCAAACCCTCTCCAGTGCAGATAAAAAATCCAAAACAAGAAAAATCTGGAGAGCCTTCGGCTGAGGGCCTACCCGGGCCCTAATTTCTACTTTTATTTGTCTCTCGGCGTTAATTCGTGCGACTCGTCTGACGTCTCTACATGAGGGCCTTAAACAGTGGAGAGCCAGTAATAACAAATCAAGTGAAACAATGTTAATTGTTTTTTTTTGTAGGAATGTATATAAATAAGCTGACCAGTATAAAAATATCATGATCTTAACAAAGTACTGGGGGGGAGACGGGGCAAAAGGGACTCGTCCCCTCGCAATTTACTCGTCTACCCGTGAAATCCTGGAGACTCGGGAGCTCCATTTTGCCCAATCGGCCCCTGACAATTACCAAAGTCATGGATAAATCAGTATTAATTAAGAGCTTGACTTTAGAGCGAATGGAGAAATTAAAAAAAAATAGACTCTTGAATTTTTATCATGGCACCGACAACATCAACGCTATAATCTCTCTCTCTCGCTCTATCATCGGAAGATTCTCATCCCCTACGTAATTTTTTTTATACAAAACACAGCATTTTACGTAATTAAATACTAGAACATTTATTGTTTCATTTTTTTCTCATAAAACAATTTAATCATCAACATTTTCAATCAATGAAAGTCTCGTTCCACCCGAAGATAATGTAATGAAGAGAAAATTAACGTATCAATAATAATAGAAATAATAATAGTTAACAAACTTCGAATGAGTGGGGGACATTTTGTTGTCCGTTTCAGCGAATGAAATCCAATAATTTTGAGAAAATTATTGTAAAATATAAAGAAGTTCCGCCAGTGGGAGAGAATTATTTTTTTTCTGAGCTTCAGACATTTTCAGAAAATCCAACGACTGTTATTCTACTATGCCTCGTCACCACTGAATTATATTGTTTTTTAATGGAGGCGTTCATGTTAACTATCGACGAAACAGCTGATGCTGTTCACTCGTGTCTTTCATATTGTCATTAGTATTCAACGTAAAACGTACCGAAGGAAAAAAAAAACGAATTAATTGTTGTCAATAATATCAATTGGGAGTAGTTCAATCAGTGATGATTAACGAATTGTTAATCTGGGAAGCAATTTGTTGCTGACAACTGTTGTTTAATGACATTTTTCATTTGGTTTGTCCACTCTTGAAAGTCAATTTTATGGAATGCGTGAAATAATATTCGTGCGTCTGCTCTCGGATCTACTGGGAGTAAGAAATTGGAGCTCGTAACAGCTGTTGGCGAGTCCTGAGTGAGAATAAGACAACTCCTTACACTGGGGGGGGAGGGGAGGAAAGAATTGCCCTTGGTCAGGTGAATTTTACATGGCAAGGGGAATTTTTGTTGGAACTCAGTGGATGATTTATTTGTTTGTTGTTAAATAGTTGTGGGGGGAAAGATACTCACTCAATCAAACCGCCTCTTTAATACTATCTCGACTTTGTGAATGAATTGTGTGCCTCATCTCACCTCCTGGTGCACTCTCACGTCTTATGACCCCGGGGCTTATGACGTCTCGTTTGTTTGCTGCCTCTTTGATACTCGAGAGGGTCTTACTCAGCCAGGGCCACGTGTTCCGGGCGGTCTGGAGTTCCGAGGCGGTCGCGTGAAGTTGATGGGTCAGATCCTGGCGACAATTCAATTGTCAACACAAGTTAAATTTAATTTAATCAATTTTTTCTCGCTACAAATTTTGCCCCCCCGTTTCATTCACAGGTCGAGGCCATCCCCTCGGCTCGTCCAACTAGAGATCAATGATTTCTTGACAATTTACGCGAGGAGAAAATTGCTAAAAAATAAAATTGACAAAATGTCGACAGGTCGAGAAGCAGTAATTTTATTGGGATTTTTTAACTTCCCCCATCGGGTGTTAACGGTTATCGTTAATTTTGGGATTTTTTCATCTGTAAAATAAGGAGAACTCTTTTTTCAATTAATTATCAGTCCAGCTGATGTGGACAGCGCTCACTGGTCGCGATAAATTTACCTGATTTCGACACTCAGCCTCGACATGTGCCAATTTAGTTTGGGCTAATTCGAGCTCTAGTTCACGGACGCGCTCTTGGGTGCGATGTAACATCGGGTCTACCCGACTCTCGAGGGGATGAGAAATATCAGCGTAAACAGCTGACGAGTCTGTGGCACAGCCTCTGCACATGTCGCACTTGGAGATTTTCAGCTGTCAAAAAACAATGGCAAAATTATGAGATACAACTGAGGGAAGAAAATCAATTGGACAATTTTTTTCTGCTCACCCTCAGGTCGCTCAAGGCAGTCTTTGCTGAGTTGTAGTCGTCCTCCAGGCGTTGGCATATCTGAGACCAAGGATAATCAGTGAATAACATTTTTTCATTATTTTTTCTGGTTAATTTTAGGATTATTTTCACCTGTTTATACTCGTTGATAATGACAACACTCCTTCTGCTCTCGGCATCGGCCCTGGACACTTCCCTCTGCAGCATCTCCTTGACTTGCATGAGCTCAGTCTCAAGTCTCTGTTTCTCCTCCTCATTCCGACCGACAACCGCCCGTAGCTGCTCCAGCTCGTTGCTGTACTCGTCGGCGTTCTCCTGTGCCTCTAAAAATTTAGAAAATTCCAAAAGTAAAGAAAATCCCCCAAAAGATCTCCCCAAATCCCCCAGTCTCAACAATCAACAAATAATTAACAAATATGTCGCAATTAATTAGACTCTTACAAGTCCCAACGTCATCTCCCCACAATAATTGCCAGTTAATTCGTGAAAACTACAATTTCCCCAGAGATTGAACTTATTCTGTTGACAAATTCACTTCAGGTATTTATCGATTAATGGGCCCTTTACTTTGTAATATAATACTCGCTGCGTGACTCATTGTTTTCATCGACTGAGATCTTCCGTGACGGTATATACGCCTCTTATTGAAGTAATTAATCACTGACGTTTATTATTTTTTTTTGTCGCCCGTTTTTTAAAGTTTTTCTTATTTATTTGACATTATTGGTCAGCCGATCGACCGTTCATTTTCTCGATTACGACATACAGTCGCGGGTTTCTCACTGGCACACATTTCAAACTTGCGTCGATCAGTTGTATTACACATGTGCAATCATGTGTACGTGTGTACTTGGCCACTTCGTGGGATATCAGCGCAAGTGAGGCAGATAACGTGAGTGTAAGATAATGGAAACATAAAACAGCTGTTGAATTGATAGCACGTGGCTCGTTAATAAATCTGTTTTCATTGTATATTTTCTCTCGGTTTTTACCCGGAGTTCCAGCAAGTTCCCCCAGGGAATCGGCGAGAATTTGTTCGCAATCTAATTAACAAAATAAACAATATTTTAAATTTATTTTACAACCGAGGGAGAATAAACGATTCAGTTGTAACGAGGTGGTAACAGTTTCCGGCAAATATCTCCAAAACTACCAGACCTATCGAAATTTTTATAATAACCTTTTTTGTAGCTCTCAATGGGCTCTAGAAAAAAGATCTTAACAAAAAATTCGATATCCCCCTTAAATTCCCCGATATTCGTTAAAAACTGACGAGTGGTCACGACTGACTCAAATCGTCTTATTTCACTGCTGAATCAATTGTTTCTTTGGACCTTCTCGGCTCAATTTTTTAATTAAAAAAATGGCAAAGCTACACTTATATACAGCACATGATAAACAAACAATTTTTTACAACCTTTCATCCACATTTTAATCCAAGAACAATTAAAAAACTCCAACAAATCATGAAAAATCGAGTGGAAAATTTTCTCTCGTTTCCCTTAGACTGGCTAAATCCCACTGGGAATATTTTTTAATCAAACAACCACCACCTCCCGGACAATTCCACCGATCTATTGTACAAAAGCTGTGTAACATTAATTATGTGAGTGAAAGCAGGACTAAGTGGGTACAGAAAAGAAGTGAATAAAAACTGTGAAATTCCTTCATTGATTACTTTGACAATTCTACTTTATTAATAAATTTTCTTCTCATTATTATTATTATTATCACTGATAGAGACAATTTATGGATAATTATTAGATGATATACTGGACCTCCTTGAGATATTTTTCAGGTATTTTTTTTTGGTTTATTCTGCAAGGAAATACAACACAGAATGTCCACTGATGATTTTTTTTTTCACTAATTGTCCCAAAAATTTCACGTGAAAATTGGATGACAATGGAACTAACAACGGTAACAAGCACCCGACACAAAATACAATACTTGAGAAACATTACCACTAAAAAATATTACAAATATATATTTCAATGATGAATATCCGATGAAGACTAGATCGCCAAATCAATATCACGAATTAGTGAGGAAGAATAATAATCAATAGCTTCGATATCAAATTAAAATGAGTAATAAGTACGAAAAAATGATATTAAATGTTTTTTTGTTCAACAGAAACCACAGAAACAATAGTTCTGGGGTCAAGAGGTGGATCAGCCCCTCCAAAATATATAATTCGACATTTGTCTGGTGAAAAAATCAGTCTATGGCCCACCCGTTGACCCCAGAACAGCTGATCCACTGACAAATGAACTGGAATAATTGTTTTTAACAAGAAAATAACGAGAATCATGCAATGTATGGCTGAGAATAAATTATCCTCTCTGTTTGGACAACACAAGGACTATTTCACTATTCCTTCACTCCTGTTAATCCCAATTTTGTTTGGTTTATACGTAGAAGATGAAATTACCTTTGAGTGTAGTGAATTCTGCCTCATATTTTTTAAGTTTCTTCAACGTTACTGAGCACGCGAGTTTCATGACATGACGTGATACATCCTCATTGCGACATCGTTTCGGCAGATGAACGCGAAAGTATTTCAATATTGATTCAAAATCTTGTTGGAGTAATTCCTTCTTGCATAGCTGAAATGTTTTACGAGATTATTGGTGAATTATCGATGAAAAAAAAATGAATAATTCCGAGGAGAAGTGGTAAATGTCGAGGTGCTCAATTTTTTTGAGTTTTTGAGAGACAATTGGCCAATTTATTCACTTCTCCCGAGGCTTTAATTGATTATTACCGTGAGCAGAGCAAGAGCAACTTGGAAGATGGTGTCCAGGCCCTGCAGTAAAAACACATCGAGAATATGAAACACTAGATAAAGCGGAAATCTCGCGGTGAATAGAGTGAGAAACCACTGGGCAGCGAACATGTGGGTCTCGACGCCGAGATCGAAGAAGTGTTTGTACAGCTCTGGCAATTGATCCTGAAGCCAGAGAAATCCCATCAACACCAGGTCCCCCCCGTACCCCCAAATATTCTTAAAAAAAATTGCTTTACCTCAATGAGACGATTGAGCTGATAAAAACGCATGTGAAGATTGTCAAATCTGTCTTTGTACAAGTCTCTCAAGCCATAATTGTACATCAGTTTGACGAGAACACAAAAGGCCTGTTCCTCTGGCATCTGAGGAGACAAGAGAGCCATAAATATTCAGCGTTAAAAGATAATTATTTCAAAAAAACCTTTAGACTCACATGGAGAAGAAGACTAGCAACGAGGAAGCTCAGACCCTGACAATATCCCACTTCTTCGTCATACGCAGCATAAGCTTTGCTGATTCTGTACAGGGAATCCTGTCCAAGACCTCCAGTTTCTTTGAAAAAATCATGCGCCGGAAATGTTCGATTAATATCTCTCAGGATAACACTCTCGCAACTGCTCTCCTGAAACAAATAATCATTCAAGGTGAGCTATAGCTCGAGATCACCCGCAAAACAGCTGATTCCCAATGAAAATAAATCCCTAAAGATTTGTTTTACCATCCGAGGAGGACAGAAAACAACTGAACTCGGTTATGACTATTGATTATGAATTTTGTTGAGTTAAAATCGATACCTTGGTGATTAAAATCCTGTATTTATCCATCATCTCCTGGGAATTATCACAATTGCTGAGCCTCTGCCAGACCTCGCCCCTGAGGGCCTCAGGTATCCCCTGGCGTGTCAGCTTAATAAGCAACTTTGGACGGTGTTGATTGATCTGCCAGCTGTCCAGCACCTCCTTCCAGCTGGCGAGCTCATCGACCGAGCAGTACTTGGACACTTCGCCAGTACCACTCAGCATTGGTTCATCTCCATCAGAGTCGACCTCCTCTTTCGGCGTTAGAGTATCAATACTTGTCAACGATGGAGATCTGATGAGTGAGGCAAGATTGAGAGCGAGATTCAATCGATTTCTGTCCAACTCCCCGGACGTCTCAATGCTCTGCACCTCGTAATGTATCTCCTTACCATCAGCTGATACAATTTCCTTGGAATTGAGTTGAAATTGTTGGACAAGATTCTTCTTAACTAAATACCAAAATCGCTCATTCTGGGGATAAACTTTGACAGCAGTCTCTATGACAAATCTGACGGGCTCTCTTATTCCTCGAATCACCAGATCAACGGCAACTGTCATGTAAATTTTCCCCTCCTTTGTCTCATTATTCAGGGTCTCGAGGGCTGGATCAGCTGGATCCCAACTGCCGGAGATGTTGTAGCACTGCTTGTCCTGGCCCATTGGCGCCACACTCGACTGCATCTCCAGAAGTCGCATGTCTGAGTGCTTGACATTACGACCTGGACTCACCAGAACACCAAAACATCTCTCCACCTCCAGGGTGACACCTCCCTCTTTGCTGGACACCTGCTGGATACTCAGGCAGACCTGCTTGGCGACGTTGCTGCGTAGTTTGAAGCAATTTCTGTCCTTTGGAACTGTACTATAACCACCCCGGCCGTCCTCCTCCTTCACCTCCATCGTCACCTCGAAGATGAAGACTCGGGAGTTGGTTCGCTCGGGATGATTGAACCCCGTGGTGAACTCACCACTTGTCAAGGAGCTCGTCATCGAGCGGGGGATTCGTTGGAAGGCTTTCGCGAAACAGGCCGAGACTTGGCCGACCTGATAATGATTCAACAATTTTAGCAATCAGCAAGAGATCAACTCCAGCAATTGATTTCTTATTAATTTCCTTTTAATTTGGGGAAATTAATTGAGAGAACATCCAAGGGAAGTCCCCCGAGGCTGGTATCCCATTCCAATTTGTTTAATTCTAGTAGTTTTCTTTGTTTTTTATAAATAAATTGACCGAAAAAATAAAGAGAAGATAAATTGTACGAAGTAATTGATTTCTAGGGATTTTTATAGAATATTCACCCTAGCAATTCCCTAAATTCCCCGAAATCTCAATTAAAATTCGCCAAAATGAATGACTGTTTGGGCTCCAGAGACCGCGGAATTGCCCTGAGGACGATCAATTCCGTTGAATTTCCCTCTCCCTCACCGTCCCCCTGATTCCCCCACAATTAATACAAATTTATAAACATTTCTTACTGCTTCTGGTATGTCACACCGAAATACGTGGCACTGAAAAATGGCTGACTCTTGTGTATCACCGTGAGACCACGTAAAGGCAAAACAAGCAGCACAGCTACCAGTGATGTCCCCACGTACGTAAAATAAAATCCTCTGGACTTCGTAGTAAGCCAGTGGTTGTTGTGTCCCAGCGTCGTACAGCCTGCGAACGAGTGACAATATAAAAATGAATTCCCCCCACGAATGTTGTCAGAAGCAATAACACCAGCAGAGGAATAACTTGATAAACAGATGAGGTATTGATGCCAGCAAAATCCCAAATAAACAAATAACAATCACAACACTAGACACCTGGTGATACTTACACTACTGAGCCCTGCGAACTGCTGGGCACAGAGACAGAGACTTTGATCTCAAGGTTGACAGTTTGTTCTGCCGACAGAATAGCCATATTCCTCTGGATCTCTGCCTCGGATTTGGGGGCATTGATAGCAGCACTACCCAGGTAAGTGACACCATTGAATATCGTGCAGTCCTGGTGAAAATCCGCCATTGTATTGAGCTCATAATCCTCATAATCGTCTGGCTTCATCTCGTCCTGCTTCTCACTTGCCACTGACACATCATAAAATTTACTCTGTCCCACTTCTTTTGTTCTCTGAATTGTACCAATGATCTTGACATCTCCAATGCCCTCCATTTTGGTCTCCTCAGTGAGTACTTCGCGCAAATTATTCTGGAGATCCTCGAGATTGCCGTTGTTGGCGATGTTTAGCATTGGTGGCTCCAGAAGGGACTGCTGATTTTTTGTCGATCCTTTGTCATTCACGAACTCATACTCGTCGCTGGTCGCCACTGATTCCATCGACTTCACGCTTACACTATCCTCCATAACTCGACCCTGAAGAGGACGACAAAAAGGACGACAGTTGTTAAATAAAAGAGAATCATTGCCCCAGGAGTAACGACAACAGGAGGACAACGATTGTCAAACCCAAGAGACTAATTTTGATGAAATGTCAGTCGAAGTTTTGATGAAATTAAATTAGTCGAATTCATTTTCTGGAGTTCATCCAACTTCCCGAAGAATTTTGCTCGCGTAGAGGGTTCTCAAGAGACTTGGGTATTTATTGAGGGGAAGAATACGTGAAATAAAAATCCCTGAAAGTTGGGATGATTCTCTGATTATCACTGACATTACTAGACCCACCGAACCCTCTGACAACAAAAAAAACATTCGACAATTGATTGGCACTCGTGTCTCTAGCCCCCCGAGCCCCAACCCCCCTGATAATCCAAGTCAACAAATGATTAGACTCACCAATGTTATAAATACGTTGTCACATCGGCTTTTTCAGATCATCTGGACGAAGCCCCGCCTCATCATTGCGACTCAATTTTCTCCTGACGTCTCTCAACCGACCATCGTCCAAATCCTCGACGAAGTGGCCTGGTTCCTCTTGTCCAACTGACTTGGTATTTAGCAGTTGTCAGCCTCCACAAATCGTTTCACCCCCGCTGGAAAGAAAAAAAATCCAGGGTCACACAATTCAACTATTCATCCTGACTCTCTTCACTACAAACGAGGCATTGAATTGAAGAAGGAAAAAAAAGGGCAAGAAAAATTTCCAAATAAGTCTGGCTCTCACGCCACTCGAGCCACTTAAATCATAATTATCCTTACATTTGATAATCACATAATGAAGTTTGTTGTTTCCTCGTACAATCGAGTCCCTTTTTCGCAAGTTTTTTCGCTCGAAAATTACAGGGTAACGAGAGGGGTCTGACAGTCCGATATATACGACATAAAATAGTATACTGTATGCCACCGGAACTCCGGAAAGACCGCGAACCCGTAGTGATTTCAAACAAATCAAATTACCCAACTTAATCACCCCCAAAATATCCTCTGGGCCTTATTTTTCAGATAAACCCCCCAAAATCCCCTGACCATCCCCCAAAATTCGGAAACAACCACCGGAGGCTATTCCCAAATAAAAAATCTACTACGTCACCGGAAGTTGGAGAATACCGCGCAGATCCTAGTGTCTTCAAACAACAATTCTCCACATCTCAAATGAATAAATAATACATTAATTAACCAATTAATTAAATAGGAGAAGCTGTCTCTGTAGTTCCCCAATTTGTGAATATGAAGGGGGGATAGTTTGGACAAATAAAAATACGTTAGAAATATATTGTAGCAAATGCCGGTCGGTAAGCTGCCGACGTACGCCGTCCCCAAGTGGGGCCCAAGTCGACCAAACAACTCCATAGTTTGTGTTTCGGGAGAGAAAAAAAGAGAGACGGTGGATGTGAAGCCAACGATGTAATAAGCGTCGTGAAAAATAAATTAAAACATCGTGATAAATAAGAATTCAGGAAGAGCAAGGAGTATTCCACAAGCATACCGCCGATTATCAATTGAATTGGACAGGTAAGTAGCAATGATTTTATCCCCAATCTCCATGTATCTCCTGGGGTCTCCATGCTAACCAAAAATATCAATGCAACGATGCACATTCAAAACGCCAATGCGAGCCTCTCCCTCTCTCCCCGTCTCTGTCTCGATAATTCGCCGCTCTCGAGGGAGCCTCCATCACTAACCTAAACCTGGAATAAATCGGATTCCTCGATGAATATCCAGTGGTAGGGAATGAGAAGTTGTCCTTCCAGAATGATCAGCCAAAAGCCAGGGAAAAGAGTCGTTGGGTTGATGACGTGTTCCCAGGAGGTTTCCCCTCGTAGAGTTAGTCGTAGAAGAGACTGGGATTGACTAGGCAAATTGTAAACCACCAGGGAAATGATTGTTTTATTGTTTAATTGATTTAAGACGAGTGAAAAGCACTGGAAGTCTGTGGTGAAGTGGTTGAACGGTTGATCGTGACTTAGCTCTTGACAGAGTATGGGAGATTTCTCCGAATTGAGAGAGACTTCAGAATTTTTGTAAGAACCTTTTTTGTAGCTCTCAATTAGCTCTACAAAAATTGTGTCTACAAAAATTCTTCTATTCTCCCCCAATTCCTGGATATTCATTGAAAATCGTGGAGTAGTCAGCCTTGACTTCAGTCGTTTTACGCGTATACCCCCCAATTCCCCGTGAGTCCTCCCCAGGATTAAAGACTTGTCCCCCCAAAAATTCCAGAAAAATGCGTCGTAAGAGTGAGCGTAACAAGGGCAAGTCATCCCCGGAGAAGAAAACCGAGAAGCCAACTCGCAAATCGAGTCGTAGACGTGCAAAAAAATCGCCCTCAACATCGCCAGAGCGTTCCAACAGTCCAGACGGTGAGAGTGTTGCCACCGACAAGGATTCCAGCGGAAACTACAAAATCCAAACACGCCTATCCAACAAGGACATCCCAGAGACAGTGGTAGAAGAGCCAGAGTCAAAAGTGTCCTCAACCGAACAGCTGACGAGTGAGCCCAACCAACTAGAGGGTGATGGTGGTGGTTGTGTATGGAAAGTGGCCCGAGCCGATGCATCTCCAGGTGAGATACAAAAGCTCAAACTCTGCAGACAGCGCAATCTCTCCGAGACATCAGACATATCATTGAGCAGAAAGCGTATTAACAAGTGGAGTGAGGGTGATGCTGGTATCGGTGAGGAGGCTGACTCGGCTGACGAGAGGCCAGCAACATCCAACGACAAGACGGATGATCCTGGTAATATTGGCTTGGCTGATGATACCTCCTCAACGACTGACAGAAATAGCAAGTGGGAAAGGGAGTCTGGCGAAGAGGTAAGTGATAGCAAGGAGATCCCGCCTGAAACTACAGTCGACATGTCTGACTCCGTAAAACCAAACATAGATCAAGGACAAGCTGTACCACCAACTGAACAACTTGATACGGATACCAAACAACATAATGAGGATAATAGTGAGGCACGTGATGATGATAGTGAGACAGTTGTCGTGATGGAAGAGGAGGCCAAGGAGATTGACTCGCGAACGCCAGAGGAGACAATAACAGCTGAGGATCTGACTGATGTAGAGGTAGAGAAAATGAGTGAAGTGTGCAAACATGAGGAAACCGATGAGCCACAGAAGGAGATTGTCACCAGTGATGTCACTGAACCTCAAGTTGCTAAAGAACCTAGTGAGGATGAGGAGAAACAGGTGATTGAGGAGGTGACAAAACCCGGCAATTCATCTGATAATTCTAATGACGAGAGTGTTAGGCCCTCAAGGACACGATCTGTCAGGAGAAAACATCGTGACAAGTACCGGGATTCATCGAATTCCGATGACACGGCCGAGTCCGAGGAGGAGGACGATGAGGAGGTGGCGGAGAAGAGGAGCAGGAGGAGTAGTCCACAGGTTGAGAGTGAGAAAATTGAGGTTGTGGAGAGTGAGGGGGACAGGGAGGTGACACCTCGCGACGGAGACGAGGTGCAGGATTGCAAGAAGGACGAGGTGGCTGGGGAGGAGCACAAGGAGGTCGTTTCCCCTCCTGTTGAGAATGATAAGAGTCCGGTGAGGGAGGAGAAACAGGCGAATGTTTGCAGACCGGCTAAAGTGAATTTAAAGAGGTCTTTGTAAGTACTTTTTAACTGATGTAATTACTTTTTAATGTCACTTCGATAGTTATTTCATTGTTAGTTTTGTATTGGATTGTTTGGGTAATCTTTGGAAATCGTTAAAGCACCTCGAGGATATCGACGGACGAATCCAAAAAGGATGACACTGGGTCACCTAATGATCCCACTCAGGATAAGGTATGGAGACTTGGCTGATTGTCCTTGAGATTTTGTCGTTTAAATTGCTCAGCTCAACATTTTTTATTATTTATTTATTTTACGTAGGAAAATCACGTTGCTGATGAGTCTAAGAGGGACATTCCAAAGAGACGTCGCTGGGGTACCGTCCTCAGTACAGATATAGCACCTGTTCTCTCCATTTCAACGGATTCTCTCAAGGTAAACAATCGTTAGAATTTATTGGCTGACTATTTTCAGTCTTATAACGATAATTTGTTTTGTCTGATTTTAATGTGGACGTTTTTTTAGGCTCTAGTACCTGGTGCAAAGCCCCTGTCGATAAACGAGCTTCGTCTGTCGAAGGACGACGACGAGGATCGCGAACGTCGCAAGGACAAACGTCAGGCGATCAACGATGGGGACAAAAAGGCCGACAGTGAAACTAAAAATGACAGTCTGAAGGATAATCATATAGGTATGACAACTGTTGTCTTCAGTCAACAATAACTCGGTATCGGTTAAGTGAAATTTAATGATTTTTTATTCAGTTAAAGCTCGGATTGTCGGCTTCGATGTGACCAAAAATCATTCGATTTCAATCGGCTAATGATAAAAAAATCATTGTTGAGTTGCAGGTGCACGACGAAAGATATCAATTGTAAAGGACACACCACAATTACTCTCTCCCAGTCCACCAGTTGCCCAGCCCACCAGTATCTTGTTAATCAAAAATTTAGTTCGACCTTTTACACTGAATCAAATAAAGGAACTCCTGTCGCGTACGGGGACAATTGTTGAGAATGGATTCTGGATGGATAGGATTAAATCTAAATGTTTTGTAGAGGTCAGTAGTCCATCAGTATTACCTTACTGACGATAAGTTATTTTTTTTTGGAAATGCTAAATGATTCTCTCCACTTATTTTGACAGTATTCCAACGAGGATCAGGCGTTCGAGACACGCCAGGCACTCCACGGAATTTCCTGGCCAACGTCAAATCCCAAGAAACTCCAGGTCGAGTACTCAGTGAAAGAGGAGATGGAGAAAGCCAAGGAGTCCTGCAAGGATCAGCCTCTCTCGCGTAAATTGGAGGCCTCGTCTGGGGGTGATCCCTGGCAACATGACTGGGGACGAGATGACAAGTCAAATGCCACTACAAAAGTACGTCAACTGAATTGATCTTTACAATCTCCTCAGGAACTTTCCCAATTGAAGTCCTTGAATAAATAAATAATTATCGACATGAGAATGAATAAGTAAAGTGAATGAAAATAAAATCGAAGCGAAGAGTTGATGAGAAAATTTACTGACAGAAATCAATAGACTCATCAGCTGAAAAACTCACGAAATTAATTATTAATTGTCACTTCTAGGTAACTGTAGTCAGAGAGTGGGATTTAGGTAAAGAAGACGGCCAGAATCTCCTGCTGAAGGACAAGGAGAAGGACAAAAAGGACATGGACAAGAAGAGGAGACAGCGGAGTCGCAGTCCAATTATGGAGGTCCACTTGCCAGCGCCCGCGAGGAAGTTCAAGAAGAAAGAGGACGAACCACCACCAGCCAAACTCCTCGACGATCTTTTCAGGAAAACTAAAGCTACGCCCTGCATATATTGGCTGCCTCTAACAAACGAGCAGGTGCGTACCTCCAAGCCCCGAATCGATTCCAAAAGATCCACGACAAGAAAACAAAATGAGGAAGTGGAGCAAAACGGGCCATGTTCAATAATCAATAACTCGGGATTGGCGGAATGGAATTGAATGAAAATTTGTCACAACGAAGCCGAAATTCCGCGCTTCAAAATGAGCGTAAAATCGTCAAATTTCACTCAGCCGATCCCGAGTTATCGACAATGAACAACATTTCGCTCCACTCCCTCCCCTGTAAGTGACGGATGACCTCGCCAACCTCACCTATTCCCTTTCAGATCGTCGTCAAGGAGGAGATGCGACGACAACACATGGCCGAGCACGCCCGAAGGCTCGAGGAGATGAGACGCGCTGAGAGAAATCGTGACGGTCGACGTCGACGTAGTCCCCGAAAATAAAACAACCTAAATCCTCAATTTTTATTTCACTATTTGTCCTTTGCTCGTTCAATTCAAATTCAACACTCATCAACGAAAAAAAAAACAAAATCTATATTCTATTCTTTCCGTACGTAATTAACTACCTTGACAATGCTTCGATAATTTCTCGCGAAGCCAAATAAAGACACTTCTTCAATTTTTCATTCTTCAGTTGTACAAAAAAAAATAATAATAATAATTAATTTTACTATTAATTCAGGCGAAATTGTGGTGTTTTGTTGGTAGTTATACCAGATTATTAAAAGTTATTCGACAAAACTAGTCCTCACGGTGGAAAACAAAGTCTCATTGAAGAATTATTTTTCATTTATTCTTTCCAACCGAGGAGATTTGAGAGGAAAAAAAAAAGTCTATATACAGAAAATAACGAGAATTATTTCTTGTACGAATCCAATAAACATCCTGGATTATCATCCAATCTACCATTATCCCCGACTCCTCATAATCAAAGCATTAAAAATACATTCTTGCAGGTCTTCACAGTCAACAAATGCGATTTAAATTGATGAATCAGCATCACCAGTCAGCAGATTATCAATTAACAGTGGATTGTAGTGTGCACACAACGTGGGATTATTACATTAGCAATAATTAATCGATTAATTAAAATAATAAAGATATTTAAAATGATTTACATCGTTTTTGATAAGAGGATTGATGATTATAGTGATGAGAATAATAATTCGGAAGTGATGTAGATGTATTTTTTTGTGCATCAATAACGATTTCAAATGATGAATTCAATAAGTCGATCAGCTGATCAGCTGTTAATGCAGGAGGAAATTAAAGTAGGGACAAACAATGATAGAGAAGTAAAACGTGGAAAGAAATTTGTACCGATGGAAATTAGACTTTTTCAATGAAAATGTTATTAATCTATTGTTTCATTTTTTATAATAACGATGAGCTGGAATATTTCATTCTGAAGACTTTCCATCGCAAGTATTAAACATGAATGAGTGTACAGGCGAGGGTAGTTCCTCGTAGTGAATAAAAATCATCGATTAATTTAAAACAGATGCAATAATTCTAGTGTACCAGTTGTCCAATGTGTAAAACATAAATTGCGCAGTGAAAATTGAAAGGAAATTTGTAAAAATCCTACGGCTCGTATACCTCATGTTTCACTATGTGTAAATCTATAGAAACACAATAAAAGAAACATTGGAAAGTACTTCATTTGTTGTTTGTCATTACCCGAATCCATGATCAGCTGTTCATAATTTACTACTAATAATAAATAAATGAGAACAAAAAATAACTAGAGAACATGGAACACTTGAAAGAGTGTTATTGAGAAGTGAGTAGAGGGTAAAATAAAAAATGTTAAATAACTGGGAGGAACAATTGAGAGTACGAATCACGTGCAATGACAGATAATTAGCATCGCAATTGCTCCTCAAGTATTCCTGTCGCGAGTGCTTTGTATTCCGGCATGAAAGGAAGCTTAAAAAAATGGAGAGAATTTTTGTAAAAACAATGGCTCGTTAAATATCATTTTCAATTGTCACACTCTCGTACTTATCAAATAGCTTTTTATTTATATTATTCACACTCTTATTTCTACGATGAAACAGTGATTACTTGTTTCATTAATTTACAAAAGTCGACGAATTATAGAATGTGCATTATGATAATTAATAGTATCTTCGTTTCACTGACGAACAAAAACATCTCGACACTACGAACAGCTGTTTTTTTTTTTGGAGAGAAGTAACCACAATGAGAAATAAAAATGATTTTAATTGGATATACCTAAATTAATGGGCATTTTGTACAGATTACTGTCTGATTTTCACGCAATTGAGGGGTGAGAGAAAACAATTATCGTTTAATATTACCTCCACATTCACATGTGTTATAATTTCCCCATGATTTAAGTAATCGCCTTATTATGCACTCAAAATCATTGTAACGCAGGAAATTGTGCCACGGGCCACAGTCAGAAGGTGAATTCCTAGATTTTGGGTTTCTTTAATTGTCCAAATACTGTTTAAAATATGGCCTCAACCCAGAATGCGAGGTTTTTCATTTTTTTAATTAATATATTGCTTAATTTTTTAGATTTTCAATCGACTTTTACCACACTGTAGATCTTTCTGACGAACCAGAAGCAAGCGAAGAAGCCAATTGTACCTGGAAATCCAAATAAGATCGTATCTCATGCACTTAAGGTCTTCACGAGGATTTTTTTACATTTAGTTCCAGGGGAATCTAGGGAGGAAAAAATCTCGCGAAGACGCCCCTTAATAACTAGAAATAATTGTAACGTAATGTCATTAATAATGAATGCTTTACCTGTAAGAAGGAAGAACAGGAATACCATAATGAGGGTGTAACCAAAGTACAGGAATGTCGAGGCAGCATCCTCAATATTCAATTTTGTCACGAAAAAGTGTACGCAGTATATCAATAAATAAACAGCTGTAAAGCCAGACGTTAGAAAACTCCTCCACCACCAGTGGTAGTCCTGAAAGAAAAATAAAATAATTTAGATTACGTAATATTTAATGGAGGAATCCTGTGAGAGCCAATTAATCCCTCCCAAATATAATTTATTATAAAATATAAATTGCTCATTACCTCAGCACACAAGTGGAAATAACAGAGGAGTATCGTCGTCTCCGAGCAGGTGATAACGAGAATAAGAAAAACAAGAAAGAGAAATCCAAACATGTAGTACATCTGGCTGGACCACAGGGAAGTCAAAATGAAGAATAGTTGAATGAAAACACAGCCGAACGGTAATACTCCACCCATGACGACGGCGGGTATTGCCTGGGTGTAGAAACTCTGCTCTGGAATTTGTCGGGGGATCTGATTTGTCCTCACCGGATGCTCCAGGGCTCGTTTTCTAAAGCCAAAGTAAGCGCCAATAAACGTCAGGGGAACAGAAACACCGATCCAGAGGGCTAGAAGAGCAACGAGGGTGCTGAATGGCACAGCAGCTGAACTTCCCTTGCTCCATAGCACAAGATTCAGAATGAAGAACAAACTGAAGACAATTCCTGGACTGAGCATTGCCGTCAGGAGAACGTTGGACTTCCATTTTTCACCCCCGAAGCTCTTGTAAATTCGAGCCGATACGTAACCGGCCGGCGTTCCCAGGCACACGTAGAGGACCATCGCGCACGTCATCAGGGCTCCTCGATTCGCCGGGGAGAGGAATCCCAAGCAGGCAAAAGCTGGTGGACAAATAATTTTCATTTACAGGGAATATTTTGTTTAATTATCTCATTTATCCCCCCGTTTTTGAGGTTAGGATTAGTCTGTCAGTGATTTTGTTTTGTTGATTGAATTATTCATTAGTTCATTAGGAAACTTGGGTTCTCAATTGACGGATTAATTAATTAAGTTAATATTGCTCTGATGATAAAACCAAAATTGATGGATTTGATCGCGACATATTTCAGTAGTGACAACTATTGAAATTTCCTGATAACAAATGGACTTTGGTCTCACCCAGTGTAACTAGTGTCATGCAGAATACTTGTACACCCGAGCCAAGCAATACCGAGAGCAGCATTCCCTTCCTAGGAGGGCGAAACACATCGCCGTGCACCAGTTTCCAGCCAAACTCCTCCTGTGCATCCTCGCCAGACTCAATCTGAAAATAGGCCTGCGTTATCGTAACACAGACAGCGGTAGAATAACAAAAAAATTCTTAAAAAGTCTTAATTTTATACCCACTAGTGAAACATTTTTTTACTGAAAAATAAATCCCTTGAAAAACGTATTTTGCCAATTAACTGGCTGAGAAAGTATTGACAATCGATCAGCTGTTTGATCACTTGAACACTCAATGACAAAATAAAAAGATCATCTCCACCTGAATTTCAATGACTAAATAATGCGAGAAAATGATCTCCTGGAGCTCCAAACAAACCCCCACAAAATGACGCTGAGTTTATTTTCTCGTTTTTTTTACCTCAAAAAAAAATCCAAAAGATACCTTACCTGATTGTACCTGGCGATGTCCTTGTGGAGAGTCCTGAGCATAATCATGGCGACCATTCCAGACAGGAAGAGCACGATAACCAGGGAATTAAGAATGCTAAACCACTGGATATTCGTATGTGGCATAGATTCGAGAATATAATCCCACCGAGAGGACCACTTGATCGTATTATTTCTGTAATATTTAACGGAATAGCTGTAGGTAATGTCGAGCTTCTCGCCGGGTGCAAGTTTCTCGTAGTCGATCTCCAGTGGTTCCTTGGAGGTGCAGTCAAGAGCGCGTGCGTCATCGTGTTTGATACTCCTGGGTGACACCTCCACCGAAATAATTCTCCCCCCCTTTTCACCGAAAGTGTTGCCCCACTCCTCGGAGCCCCCCGAGTGATACGTTATCTTCAGATCAACGTGATTGAATAAATAGTATTTATTGGGCTTATTGTAAGCTGGATTCATGCTGCAGGTGTCCTGGAGTGATCGTGTCTCACTGGAAAAACATCCCATGGGAAATCTTGTCCTCCTGTACTGTCGCTCCTCGTCCGAGCGATAACACCAGGTCACCGGCATGTTGTCTACGATCCAGTGGTGCTGATAATTCAAGGCCATCCCCTTCTTCAGGCGCTCCAGCTTGCGTTCGGACTGCTCATCACCACCGACGTAGGTCTTCGTGCAGAGCTTCTCGCAGGTCATGTTCTTCAGGAAGGAGAG
>JAPYZM010000677.1:0-30228 GCA_030522845.1 Psyttalia concolor
ATTTCATTCTCAACGTGTGTGGTTACATCACTCGCCTACGGCTCGTGCTGCAAACTCCAAACACGTTGAAAACGAAATTGCCCCACACGTGCTGAAATATACTATTTCGCACGCTGTGACGCAACGTGAACTATTAGGTGCATTGCGATTGAAACTTTTGCTCGTAGCAAGTGCAAAAAACATTTTCTGCACTTGTTACAAAATATACAGTTATCAGATTTTTTTTTCAATTTCAACTACTGATTAAGGAAAATCAAAAAGGTAGGAAACGACAGGAAGTCAGGTACAGTCGACTCTTTGCAAGATTTCTCAAGGTTTGAAAGTTGTAGGATTGTCATTTCAGTTTCTTTTACTACCCCTGAAGTATCTTATCTAAAGAGTCCACATTATAAAAATGAAAATTAATCAAAAGAAGAACACAGTTTTCAATTTCTCTCCATTTCACGTTTTTTAATCATTTTCATTTCTTTTTTTTTATTGATACATCTAGAATAAATCTATAACCATAGACGCGTATTGGCTACGGGCGTACGATCTTAATAACTATGAAGTTATCGAGAATTTAAATTTATTCATTTTGTGCTATTTGTTTGAGAACTTTCGAAGATTTTAAATTACAATAATCATATAATTTGATCACTTTTATACAGAAAAATTTGATGGTAAAAAAATTACATCTAAAATAACTCTTGTTTTTTTTTCTTAATTTTTCGTCTTGTTTACTCGGATTTTCGAAAAAGTGGCGATGGAAAAACATTTTTTTAGTCAGGAAATTTCACTTCGTCACACAATCGACGCCCGTTTCGTTATTTCCCTTTATTTTTTTTATTTTTTTTTATTAATTTTTATCTATTCTATTTTTCTATGTATTTCTTTGTGTACCGTAAAACCTTAAGGATATTTTTTTTTATTTTTAAAATTTTGCAATTTTTTCACTCGGTAGTAACTTTTTTTAAATCGAAAAATTCATCTCGTTGTTGGTTGAGGATTCGCTGGGGGACAATTTTTCAAAACTTGAAAATAATGAAATTGTTAGTATGAGGGCACGAAGAGGCGCGACACTCAAATCTTCAGTAAAAACAAAATTTAATGTACGATCTAAAATTTTTTTTTTATAATCCGCGCCTGAAAATTTTTCGATTCTCCATTGATTGGTGATTTTTCGTTTTAGGAAACATTTAGCATATATTTTTATTTTTTTTTTCTGAAATTTTACAAACAGGAAACGATTAAACACATTGGCTTATGAATTCTCGATCAATCGGCCGTGGAAAAATCTCAAGTTGACGTTGCAAAATTTTGCCATTAAAAAAATTGACCATTTTTTTTTTTTGTTGAAAATTGATTTTCTCTGAGTTTCGATGGACCGATTTCAACTTGAAAATTTTCAACTCGAGCGATGGCAATTGCTCTTAATAATTATTCATTGTAAAATACATATCGATTAACTACTACGTGATTTAGTTAAAATTTTGCCTCTTCAATCGTAATGAGTTTTTTGTTCTCATCCTCTAGGTAATTTAAATCCTCAAATAATTTTTTTACAGTTAAATATCACAGATCTGTTCGTACCACTCATTTAGTTTTGGTGAATTGTTTTTATTATTCATTTCTTTGTTACACGCATTCTCACCTGGACAAGTCTCTCAATCCGTCATTCGTATAGAATTATTAAAAAATCAATCGAAAAAGAAATGGATATTGCATTCAGGGGGTAAACAATATTTTAAATGAAAAAATGTCGAATTTAAATTGGCCACTTTACAACGAAAACATTTAATGTAGAAAAGAATTTGTTTATTCATTTCATCTCTCAACTAAACTTTTTTTTCTCTCGTGGTCTTTTGGACGGCATCTGTAGAGATTTTATTCTGGAAGCCATATTAAATCGTTCGGAATTTCAACAAAAATAAAATACCGAAATTATTTTTTAAACAACCAATTCATTAATTGCAATTGATTTGGTCCATTAAGAAATTTTCAGGGGATATTTTTTTTAATGATCAATATTATTATGTTGCCAATGAGCGTCTATGGAATTATCGTAATCTGAGATCTGAAATGAAATAAATTTTCGGAAAGGGTGGGACATTATCAGGGAACCATCATTAATTTTTCCAACTTATCAATTTACTGCTAAAATAGAGAACTCCATTCTATTCTTTTTAGCCCCAAAAGGATAAGTTTTTTGTTTTCCAATAAATGAAAATGCAATTAAAAAAATCAACAAATAATTAGGATTTTTTAAACGGGATAGTTTATTAAACGAAAATCATATTATAATAATAATTAATGAGAACTAAGAATAGACAGAAAAGAAATCACAATTAAAGCGCGAGGTCCGGTTTCCCGTAACATAATTTTTGTTTATTTGTTCCCCATAAAAGAAAGTAAATTGAACATTTTCTTCATTAATTGTTCTAAACTCATTTGTTTTTTTAAAAATTAACTAGCACTCAATCGTTCACTCTATCCCTTGTACACGTAAAAATGAACTGTCTCATCCATTACAATGTCTTCTTATTTTGTCAAGTTTTATATATCACTTTCGTTCAATTTAAAATAGAAACAAAATGTGAATGAATATTTATCAGTGATTTTTTTAATAAATTTTTTTTGTCTGTTCAAATGATTGAATTATCATGAAAATCAAAAGAGCGATTTTTTCTGGCTTTCAATTACAATTAATTCGTTATAATTGGTAGAATATCATTACTTTCTTAATAACAAACTAAGTTAAACAACTTGAGCACAGATGGGGCGACTCACTCGAGATTAAAATAGACATCCGATCAGCCATATTGAAAATTGAGTGAACCTCGACTTTTCAAACGCTTGGGAAAAAATAATTAAACAACCTACCGATGATTTGTCACGTTGGAATTGTGTAATAAAAGTGATCAAATGATAGTTAATGATTTGTCGATAAATTTCAAGACAAGTTGAGCACAAATCGATGAATCTCTTTATTTTCAATATGGCTGATCTCGAGTTTGCGCCGTAACAAGAAATTATCTACAGTTTTCGTTCCTTTCTTTCTTTTCGATTTACAATCCACTCAAATTTTCTCTTTTTTCACAACTAAAAGAATTCTCTCGCTCGAATGAATGCTATTTTTGTTTTATTAAAAAATCGCGTGTAATTGGTTTTAAAAAAACTAAGTGATTGACAAAATTAATGAAAGTTTGAATACGGAGAATTTTTTCACATCATTAAAATCTCAAAATTCTCTTCCTGTAGTGGCAATAATATCCAATGAATTGAAAAACAAATTAAAAGGAAAAAAAAGAAAGCAAATTGAGAAAAAAAATGCTGGACAGCGTCAGTTATCTCCCCCTCTTCTCACTTTTCCTCGGACAAGGTACATAGAATAATTTTCTTTTTTTTTCTCCGTTATTATTTTTTTTCCATCTCATTAAGTCTATTTCATAATTTCTTCTTTTAAATCCACCTTACACACCTACCAAATATTAATTAATAATTAATAATATTAATAATTAATAATATATAATATTTTATTTATATATATTTATATAATAGCTATGTACAATGAAGTTTCTCTACCGCTTACTTTTTTTTCTGTTTCTCTTATGCAGTCAACACATCTTTCGTACGTGTGTTTGTCTTAGTTTTTTAAATCCATTTCCAATTTTTTCCCTTTATTTCGTGGCACCATCGTAACCTACTCTAGTTTCTTTCTCTCTAAATATTCACTCTATCATTCTCTCTCTCTCTCTCTCTCTCTCTCTCTCTCTCTCTCTCTCTCTCTCTCTCTCTCTCTCTCTCTCTCCCTCGTGGAGTGTGTACGTGCTTCAATTTGTGTATTTTCATTAATTATTAAATTTCTTTCTCCATCCTTTTTTTATCTCTGTAATTGAGTAGAATAAACAAATGTATTAAATAAAATTTGACGTTTTCATCGTATTAAATCGAACGAATCGAAGAATGAAAAGAAAAATAATTGTGACATTATATATCAATTTTTTCCCTCTTCATTATTCCACTTCATCACAGATTGAAAAAAAAATCCTTAAATGTACACACAGAAAAATCTAAGCGTATATTACACTTTCGAAAATATATTTACGTCCAGTGATGAAGCGTAAATTACAGATGCATTTTCTGGGAATTATCCCTGCCCACATGGAGGGTAATTTACACTTATGACGGCGTTAATTATAATTTCTCAAGCACAAACGCTCAAAGAACCTCAAAATTACGCTTCATAAACGTAAAATACGTTTACCAAAATGGAAAATTGCACTCAAGAAAGTATATATCCCACATGTAGATTTTTCCGTATGTAAACAAAAAAATTTCCCTAAAGTCGCGAATGAAATAAAAACAACCGCCCCAATTTACCATTGCGCAGTAATCGCGAATAAGTACATCATTTACTTTCGCCCCCCCTCCCTCCAACCCCCCTATTTTAATTATAATATCCCGAGCAATCGGACTCAGCAACTTCGTGAAATGTTCTTCTGAAAAATCGAGAGAAAAAAAAACATGAACTGAAAAAAAAACGCCCTTTTCCACCCACACTTTTTCCCAGAAAAGTTCGTCGTTGAAAAAGAGAAATGCCCTCGAGGCATATCAAACATGTTTCTTCCAAAAAATAAAAAATTATCGCACCGCAATTTTTTTCCCCTCAATTTTCAAAGAACTTTCCAAGCCAGATCCTCCTCCGTCCATCCTCCACAATTCACCGTCCCTAATGAGAAATTAAATAAACCATAACAGCAAACGAAAATAAAGAGTGCAATGGGAATAAAAAAAATAATCATTGATGGAAAAAAAAATATTAAACCATCATTTTTTTCTCCCCTCAATATTTCCATTCACTGTTTGTCTTTGAGTCCACCCAACAACGTATGACCTTCCATTGAAGCGCTCAAATTGCCCAAATTACTGAGATTCCCTAGATTACCAAGATTACCAAGATTCCCAAGATTAGGTTGATGCGCATAATTTCTAATCTGATGTAAACTTATCAATTGATTGGGAAATGACGTTGTATTTTGATTAGTCGTTGTGCCAGTTGTCACACCAGAGCTGGACGTTGGTGATGCTTTTTGAGAATTAAATGCCTCATAAAGATAGGGCCTAGATGCCGGATGATGACTTGCGGGATAATGTAGATGATTGAGTGGATTCAATGGATGCTGCATTGACGATATTGAATTAATGGAGATCGATGAAATTGGTGTAAAAGCTGAACTACTGTTTGGATGATGATTGCCAGGTGGTTGGGGTGTTTGTTGCCTAGAGTCATTCTCAATATTGCCATCACTCCTGTGACCCCCGTGGGACGGTAACAACATATCATTGTTTTGATTTTGATGATAATCAGCAGCAGCTGCTGCTGCTGCCGCTGCATGGTGATGCGGTAGACGATCGTGCAAATCACTGATCACCGAGTCTGGGCTGACTTTTGGCCAGTAATGATGTGGATCCTGATGATGTGATGCCATTGAGTGTATCGATGGCCTCAAACCACTGCCAATTATTGGTGGTCTCTTGTCTGTACGCTCGGCGTGTTTCTGCATGTGCTTTGCCAAATATGTCTCCTGGGTGTATGATTTGCCGCAGTACTGGCATATGTGAGTCTTCAGGTGTTTAGACTCTTTGTGCTTTGGTATGTGCTCAAGTAGACTTGGCTCATCTGAGAAACACTTGTAACACGAATTGCACTTGTAGGGTTTGTCAGTCTGATGGCAGCGCGAGTGACTCTGCAAATTACTCAGCTGACTGAATGCCTTGGTACAGCCAGGATGACGGCATTTGTAGGGCTTATCACCTGTATGTGTGCGTATGTGCTGCTGGAGATGACTTAACTGGGTAAATTTACGCTGGCATATTTCACAACGGTAGGGTTTTATACCGAGATGTATGCGTGTGTGTTGAGATAGATACGATGAATTGGCAAATGCTTTTGAGCATTGCGTACACTTGTAGGGCTTTGCCTCCCTCATGTGGATT
The DNA here is from genome assembly GCA_030522845.1 of Psyttalia concolor. Taxonomy (NCBI): domain Eukaryota; kingdom Metazoa; phylum Arthropoda; class Insecta; order Hymenoptera; family Braconidae; genus Psyttalia; species Psyttalia concolor. The sequence continues at coordinate 5,980 of JAPYZM010000677.1, forward strand.
TGGGTGTGCAATTGGAGGTCCGCTTTACTTCCGAATATCTGGAACAGAAATTTTACCGGCCAGATAAGTTTCAAGGTGACTCGTGGAAAAGAACATTTTATTTCGTGGACAGTTTGTCAATTTTCTGCACGTGAAATGCCTAGAATTTGCAAAAGCCGTCAAGTGTAAAAGAGATGAATAGCACGTCCGAGATTTAACGTCATTGGTATTTTGGAGATTTATAAGGATATAATTAATTTGTCGAACATTGATTATGATTGATTTCGAGAGCTCATTCGAGATATCCAGCGGTTCCCCCTCATATATAAAGCATATAAAGATTCAGAATTAAGCATTGACCTCATGTGATGTTCCATTTTTTTAAATTTAAATTTAATTTAACATCAAATTGTCCATTACCTCTCGAATTTCATTTGAAAATTATTACCTCACAGCTGACATTTAAAATTTCCATGTAATAAATTAGTGTAATCATTGTCGAGATGTCTACAACATCTCCATCAATCATCGACAGCCTTGAATGTCTAAAAATCTCCACAAAAGAGGAATTAAAGAAAACATTATTTCGTACTGCGTAAATAAATTACTTAGTCGGTTCAAATAAATTATGATTCTTGATAATTATTTATTCTAATGCGAGAACTGTTCTCTGCCGTCCGTATCAAACATAGAAAAAAATCAAAATCTCAGAAAGCGACAAAACAAAAAAAAATGAATCTTCCGTTGTCGACTTCGGCTGTCAAATTCTTGTTGAGACAAATAAATAAATAATTTTCCCAGGTGTACCCACACGCTAGCGCAAAGTACACAGACAGCCGTGGCTGACCTTGTCTATCATGCCTGTACAGCCTTAAGGCATGTATACCCGACTGGACTCACGCGCTCTTGCCTCCTTATTTCGCTACCGCATAGAGATCGCGCAACATTTTACACCATCTGTCTCTCTCAATCGTTCCTATAATTCCGAAAGAAATCCCACTCGGCTCGGATTATGCTATTCGGATTGGCTACGGATGGAGGGAGAGAATGAGGCAAAACTATCGTAAACCACGGATACCAAAGTAATTTATCACAGTCACGAGATATAATTTTTTTCTTCTCAAATTCTCGGATGTTAACAGCCGACGATGACTTCACAGGTTAAACATTAGGCGCATTAGCGCACAAGTTCAGAAGCTCAAGACCCGTAATTATTGTTGGGTTGAGCACAATCTCGAGGAGTTGTAATTCACATTCGATGTTACGTAATTTTTCCATGGCTAAACAGCTGACTCGTTGGGTCTGTCCTTTAACGACTCGGCCACGTTAAATATTATATATATATATTTTTTTCAAAAGTATTTCCTCCTTTCAAAACGCGTCCTTGTTCGTGTCAAGTTCGCTTGTTCCGCGGTATCGGCCCACACGTAATTCCCCGTCTCTTTCCTTTTTCTTTTCATATGGATAAATATATTCAGGTATTTTTATATATTTTTTTTTTCAATCATTGGAAGGAAGAATGGAGAGGACCAGGCGAAGTTCGTCCGCTTGTCGGGACCTAGCTCAATAGTGGATTTTTCTATTTACGTTCTCGTGACGTCGCAGGATATTATTGGATGGGATCTGGGTAAAGTGGGATGGGACTCAAAATTATGACTTTCAATAAATTTACAAAAAAATTTTACTCCACAGGGAGAAAAAAAAGTCAGTAGAATTAAAAGTTGTCGAGGAGTACAATAAAAGTTCCCCGACTTCCCAATAAATTGATTTACCCCTCGCTAAAAATTGTCTAGACGTGTGCATAATTTTTGGCATTTTACTATGCCCTTGCGTAATTTTTCCCGAACGTCGAAAATGCAACACGAATGCCAGTCGGAGCGGTAGTTTTGTTCACAAATTTTTTTCCGTGTGCAAAACAACGGGCGAGTGTTTCTATGACCCGAAATGAATGACTTTTTTTGGAGCACACGTCATACAGAGCCTTTGCTGCCGGCATGGACCGAAAGTGAGCGTTCTAAGTTCACTCAGTTGGCTGAATTCGCTCACCTCGATCGCTTAGAAACGCACGAAATACGACAAATCGTATTCAACCCTCGGGAGGAGAATCAGACAAGCATTCCGCATGTCCTTACAGCCTTCGTGTCGGCTCGTTATTTTTCACGTGAGAACGAGTTGACTACTTTGCCTGCCTAGGTGAGAAATATGCTATTTTCCACCTGGACGAGAGTTGCCTCTTGAGAGGAGGACGAGTTTGTTGCCGAAAAATGTGCGAGAAATTATGTTTTTACATGCTAATTATGACATTATCCTGTAAATATTTAGGGGGATAAATATAGTTTTTTGATATAACCCAACGCGTTTGAAAATATAATTCCCGCGCGTTTCGAACACTTTACACACAATATGTCAAAAAAATACAACAGGATTTTTTCCTCCTTTTTTTTATATTGATTTTGTCATTTTATAACAAGTAACGAGGTAACGAATATTTAGTGATGATTACTCTCAGAATCCGTAACGACTATGCATCGGGTGCTCTTCCGAGTGAGCTAGCCGGCTCCTAGCCAACTTCTTTATTCAAAATTTCTTGTATATATTAAGCTCCGTCGTCCTTTTACGACACACATTTTTACATCAGCATTTTACATTGATTATACACTGTTTCAGAAGACGTGTAGATGACCTTCGTTCGTGCTAATTTATTTAATCGATATAATTGGATTTAATGAGTTAATGCATACATTTCAGATATTTTTTTTTTCATCCGTGAGAGAATGATTTTCAAATTATTCACGACCTTAATGACGTTTTTAGTTGAAACACGAGATGATTTGTACGGTTGAAACATCTTTTGGTGAGAGTCATGGTCAATTTGGGATTATAATACCTTGGACTTTTAGAGAGGGGCATAACTCGAGGATGTGTTTTCAAGCCAGACGATGATGGCATTAATGAGCCACCGGCTAGACTTCCAAACTCACTCAAGAGTTGGGGTAAAAAAAACATTCGTATTCAGAAAGAGGATGAAAAATATCGACGAGTGGAAAAAATTCAAAACTGAACTCTTCCTGTCTCAACGGTTAATTTTTCGGGTAATTACGGAAGGGTCCCTGAGGTTTTTGGAAGACGGGAAAAGTGTGAGACGACACGAGACAGATGTCGTAAGTCACGAGATGTCTCAACGAAAGCGGGTAAATAAATGGAAAATGTTATATTAAAAACAGTTGATTTCGCTGAGAATGGAAAAAATTACATTTTCTTCAAAGTCCAAAGTACTTGTTTTGAATTTTTTAATTGAAACTTGTAAAAGCCCTCGATGTGGGAGTTTAAAAGATCTCAATAAAAATTGTTAGGCCTAAAATGGAGACATTGGAACTGTTGCTAAGATGTTGAAAACTGATAAATATTTATAAATCTTTATCCCTACAAAGAAAAACGAACAGAATAGGAATTGCTTGTCTCCAGATTGAGACTTTGCAAATATTTTCCATAAAAATTTTCAAGTCTGATATTAAAAAATTCTTAAAAGATCAAAGAGAGGCTTTTAACCCTCCAATTGGCACTTGAAAAAATATGGACATGAGATTCCCAAAATTCTCAAATTGAACGGTTCACAATTGAATACTGCCCAAAGAGACCGTAAAAATTCTCTACCCATTTAATATTGCGACAGTCCGAGTATCTGACTCCCGATAAATGCCTCAATTTCCTCAATATTTCTCTTTTTCCATTCTCCCGATTCCAGATCTTTTCTCTGAATTGAAAAAAAAAACGTCAAAGTGGATTAGCCTCTCCCTATTTTTTTTTCCATATTTCCGATTGAATGGAGAGGCTATACTTGGGCCCGATAAATTGGCGGATCAATCTCCAATGTTATTTTCACTCGGCGGGAGTACCAAATGTCTAAGAATCACAGATTACTAGAGTACAAAATCCGAGAAGAAAGACGAGTATAAATCTGGGCCCTTTGAGGATTCTTCAGGGAAAACGGAGGGGGGAGGGGGGCACTTATGTAGGGCATCTCTCACTTCTGGTGCCCCTCGATAAATTCGCCCCGTTGCATTGCGTTGTGTAGCCATATGCCAAAATGCTATACATCACATCCGTCATCGGTCTCGTTTGGTGGATTCAACGGATAGATGTTGAGAAAATGAGAGGGATGCTATAATGGTGAATTGAAGATGAACCATTTCCATAATTTTCAAAACCAGTCCTACGTCCTCAACGTTGATCACGGATAAATGATTCAGAGGCCCATTTTATTGATCCCCTTCCGGCTATTTTCGAGAGATACTTGAGTAGGTAATTTCACGTGAAACTGAATTTTGGGATTTGCCCGGGGGATATCGTTCATAACTGCAATATAATGCGTTGTAATTCAATTGTCATAATTATTAATTAATCAAAATGAAGAGGATAGAAATGGATTTTTTTATTATCATTTTTCGGTATTTCAGATAGAAAAATATTAACGTCAGTGAGATTGTTTTGGTCGTAATTGACGTTTAATTACCCGTAATTTAATTTCGACACAAGACTGACAGAAAAAATCAGGATAAATTATCGTTCCGTTATCTAATCGCGTATTACTTTGACCACTCACGGAAAATGACGAAAATTTATCGAAGACTATCCAACTGTACAGTAAAATTAAAAAGAACATTATTTACGTAATAAAAAATTTGAAAGAAGTAATTAGTCGGTAAAACATAAGAAACGAAGGTACTAATTTGAGGGATAGCTGGAAGGTTAATTGCCTGGATTAATGATGTATCTACTTTAACAAAATTATTATTTATTATCTGACTAATTGTGAGAACAATTGACTACAGTAACATTCAACAAAAATTTTGTGCTTTCACTTGTCTCAATATTTTTAATGTCTTCGACAATTTGAATAATCTAAACAAAATGAGAAAATTGAATCCTCTGGTTCAATATTCATATTTTTTTTAAGAATAAAGTAGAAATAAGTTGATTCTTCTAAAGGAATTAATAATTTCTATCTTTTAGCGTACAATTATTAAGGGAATATTGCTGTTTCATTTTAATTTTTTCTTTTCGTTAGTGTTTACCCATTTTTATCAATGATTGTGAAATACAGGTGAGGACAATTATTAAAATTTAATGAAAACCTCACTGGATGGGGCCTATAACACGGTTTCGGTGGTTTGTTGACATTTACGATTCTTTCAAGCGTAACGTGAGGTGTATTGAGCAATAAACTAAAACCGTGTGTAAAGTATAAAACAGGGCTTAACATGAATTTTTACGCGCAGTTATTTTATTTGATGCATACACTTGTCAAAAAAAATGCGAAAAGTACCACTTTACGCACAGAAAACGATGCATAAAACAATACTTTCCAAGGGGATGTTGCAGAATAGTATATTTCGATACGATTGCGGAAAAGTTCATACGGGTTCGTCGGAGGTTTACAGCGCAAGCCGACGACAAGTTTAAAACTACTATTCCCGCGAGTAGGGAACCCTATTTTTTGATACAATGTGTGCGAAGTGAAGATTTGCGCACGCTTCGCATGCGTACAGTCTCACTTCACCCACAGTGCGTCAAAAAACGTATTTTCCGCTCAACAAACAACGTAAACTACACCTCGGTAAGTGTATATATTGTGAAATACGTTTTTGGAAGCGTAACTGATTAGTTTGAACGCGCAATTCATCGACGGATAGCAACAAAATTAATTCAAAGACTGGAAAATTTATTTAAGGGCGGAAAAAAAAACTTGCGCCCGGGTGTGGTATCGCAATCGACGGAGGTCCTTACCCACACAAAAAATATGCCGGGCTCACATCTTAAAACTGTTTTGCCAACCACTCAGACATATTGATTGAAAAACGAACGTATGTGTCACCGGCCTTACAATTGTGTTATAAACGTGCGTGCCACTGTCACGCCACACATATTTCCACGGGTCGTTACAAATATACGCCTTTTTCCTCTCTCTTTTTGCCTGTGGTCTCGTTACGTGGCGCAAGCGAATATGTGAAATAAAAAAAAATATATATATATATCTTTATAGAAAAAAAATGCCACAAACATACAAACACCGGGTGGAGGACGTCGTCGCGACAAGGCCGAGGAGTGATCTCTTTCGCCTTCTCTCAGTCACGATTTCCTACGCCATCTTTGACTATTTCTTTTTTTTATAGCTCCCTCCTTCTTTATCACGTGTCTCCAAGTCGGAGAGACGTGTAGTCTCAAGTGGATATGGGACAATGCTGAGAGCATGCACCCACTATACCTCGGGGAAAAATTCGATGGGGGATGGAAAATGGAGGAGAGCCTTTTTTTTTCACCCATCAGTGTAAATTGAGATGAGCCCGTCTCTTCCTCTGTCTCTCTCTCTCTCTCTCTCTCTCTCTCTCTCTCTCTCTCTGAGAGAGGACGTCAGTCAGGGACGTCAGTCATAAAATTCTAGGGGTCAAGTTCGGGAAAATTGCGGACTTAATTCCAAAAAATGAATTTTGGTTTTTGACAAAAGAATTAATAACTCAAAATTAGACATTTTCAAGATCATAGAGCAATTTGGAAAAGTCATTTCAAAAATCAGTTTTGTCAGGGGTTACAGGAAATTATTATAATGATATAAATTGGAAAATGCAGATTCTCCCGAATTGCTCATCATTACGATGTGATGTTTGTTAATTATATTAGAAAAAAGAGATGATAGATAAATTGATGATAAATAATAATGTAATCATAATAGATTAGATCAATTATATTGAAACTATTTTTCAATATGAAAAAATCAAATGTTCAAGTTTCGAGGGCTGAAGACAGTTTTGCCTCAAGAAATGTAGATTTCCGAGGAAACACTGCACGGGAAACGCTATTTAAACAAATTAATAACAAAAAATGGGGGAAAATTGTTCCTGATTTTTCTTAAGTTGACCAGTCTCCACCTTCTCGAGTGAGCTAGGGAGATATTGGCCACTGCTCCCATGGAAAATGAGAGTGAAAAATTTAACAATTATTAATAATTGTGCAATACTTCTGAACATCTCATTCTGCGCAATTTGCCTTCTCAAGAGGGAAGTCGCCCGAAATTAGAAGACAAAGACCGTATAATTGGACGGATTAGTTTTTAGCTGAAAGGGAAGATGATTCCCAGGCACCTACCAGCTGCCGAAATATTCTCAGGTAACAAAAAAAAAGGTATGAGGAAACTATCATGACCAACAATCATCCGTCTTTCATAGTCATCAGGAGTGAGGAACCAGTTCTTTTCACACGGAAATTCATAATTTTCCTTGACCACATCGAAATTTGATAATTCATTAGGTACATCAATTTATCCTCTCAACAGGTGAAGTGCATCATCATCTGAAGGATCGGGAGGATGACTGAACTTGATCATTTAAATTGAAAACAAAAGAGGAGCCGAAAAAATTGAATGAACATCCGTTAGTTGTTACACTTCTGCTGACTTTCATTGTTTTCAAACGAGAGAAGAAAAATATAATAATAATAAAACAAAATTAGAAATAAGAGCGCAGAATGGAAAAGCAAGTTGACTCCTGCATTACAGATGTTTCAAATCGATTCCTACCGAAGGATCTGGAGCAGTCGACAAAGAAAAATCGTAGAGTGAGGGAAAACAAAATAAAAAAAAAAAGGAAAAAAAAATCTGCTACAGTTGCGAGCAAAAATACTCGGTCGGATGGAAAGGGCGGACACATTTTTCCCGGGCGTTTCCGCGGAATGACTCGATGGAATGCCTTCGACTGGCAACAATTACCCGTCGTAAATGCTGAAAGACCTTCTCCCAACAATTTTCAAAGATATATAAGACGTTCTCTTATAAACGAGTGTAACATCGGGCGTCAAGATTGAAATATAAAATCCCGAAACAATTTTCAATAATTTTCTGCCCTCATTTTCTATCTGTTAGCATTTGCATTGAGTATCGCTTCTCTCCCTAACAGATCTCGATATTGGCGATTATCAAAAACAGACTTGATCTTGAAAAATCGATTTCCAAAAAATCGAATATGCGAGAATATTTTTTTTGATTTACAAAAAAAAAGGATAATAGAAAAATCTTTTGAATTCACTTAATCGATTCGATAGAAGAATTGATACTCCACAAAAAAAATTGATTCTTGAGACATTTTCATTGAGTAAAACATTGCCTCTCTCCCTAAGAGACCTCGAGATGAGCGATTATCGAAAACAGGTTCGATCTGAAAAAATCGCTTTTTCTACATAATCGATTTCCAAAAAATCGAATCCCCGAGAATAATTTTTCTTCGATGCGCAAAAAAGATATTAAAAGAATCTTTCAATTCTAGTAATCGATTCGCTAGAAGAATCGTTACTTCAGAAAATAAAAATCGATTCCTGACAGTCGATTAAAAGTCACCCATCGCTGTTTCCAGTGACAATATTTTTTTCTCTCCGACAAAAGGGGTTTTTCATTCATGTTTTAACGGAAATTAGATGCCGAGGACAGGAGGAGATTTTAAAGGCTGTAAGACGCGACGATAAGCTGTCCCGCGAAAAGCCGTTAAACTTCTAGGCACCTTCTCTCACTTTTTTTTCTCTGTCTTACTCGACAATGCCTCTTTTTTCCACTCCTCATTTCTCGTACTCGTTTATTTTAAAGTACTTCAACTTGACTTCCTGTCGAAAGGTGCCTTCGCAGTTTCGTTTTATTTGTTTTTTTTTCGTAAGGGTAATTGATGCCTCTTGGAGCTGGGCGAAAATTTATTAGCTGTGTCGAAGTTATTCTTGTTTACTCCGAGCGATGAGAGGAGAGAGGATTCGTTATCTGTTTGGTTGAAGTGGATTCCAGGTGCAATTGGAATCGATCTATCTGGGATTGGTCTGGATGAGGTTATGGAGATTGACGATTAGATTTGAATTTTAGGTATTCGGAGATGTATGGGCGCGATATTAGGGGTTATGATGTTAATCTTTGGATAGGATTATTGTACAGCCCGGAGATGAAGAATGATGGCCTTTCGGTGAGTTTTTGCCCGACATTGGCCGAGTGTTGGTTCACCGTGGCCATGTCTCATCTCATTGGAGAGCCTTTGAGGAGTGAAACGTATTCGAGGAGGTAATGAGGAAAGACCAACTCTCAGCCAGCATTGGTCAATGTCGGCTCAGTGTCGGTTCACCGTCGGCCATTCGCATCTCCTCCTAGGGTAATTATTGGTCAAGTGGAACATTGGGAGCCCATTCTTCGCATAAACACCCTAACAATATTAAATACCTATTCTTAATTTTTTAATTTTTTGTAATATATGTATCAAATGTTAGCAATACCGATATTATTGTTAAATTAATCAATTGAAACGTCACACCGGCTTTTATTTTTTTAATCATCAGATCAGCAATATCCGAAAAAAAAAACAAAATCATTTTTTCTGAAAAGGAAAAATAAACAATTCCAAAAGTTATGAATTTTTCTCCATTTCCTCACAAAACGTTGCAAACCATTTTTTATGTTATCCGTCTATTCCGGTAAGAAACTCTACTATATTCGGGGTTTTTGGGGTGTTTGTCCTTGTTACGCGGGAGCGAGCGCCAACGCATATTGGCCTTTAGGGGAGGATTTTTTTAGCGGGACGCACGGTTTCACCCGTCTCACGTTTTTTTTTATGTCTATAGTGTACTGGGGTGGTGTGTCGCCCGGTTGGACACGTACATGTACTACCACACAATCCAACACTGGGATTATCAAAGTGAGGGGGCCATCTGCGCTCACAAAAGGGATGCGTGCGCTTATAACGGATTCGACGGTGGACGATGGACGCAATTGATCGTCTGAGTTGAGTTTTTTTCTACTTTTTTTTAGCTCCACCGAATGTATAGACACTCGTTCAATGAGAATTGGTGGATAATAATTTTTCGGATTTTGGGGACAATTGGAGCGAGGAGTCTACGGGGGGATGACGTCAGACGTCTGCGGAGTTTTCTGGTGGCAAATGCTCGAAGATAACTCTTTCTCAATTGGTCGATACGTTGAAGAAAAAAACACTGCCAATTTGATTGCTCCACAAGTGACGGGGGTATTTACTCGATATAGTGTGATATTCATCTGACAGTAAAAAAAAATTATTTTCTACTTCGCCACCTGTAAGATATCGCGACATATTCCGAGTAGTCGAATCGATATATCGGCCATTTGACGATTCATAAATTTAGCTATGTCGATAATCGCAAAGAGATCTATCGATTGTTGAAATATCGCAATATTTCCACGCAACTAAAAAAAATCATGATTTCCTTTCTCGTCAGCAATATATCGCAAAGAATCGATATATTTGCTATTGTGCAATACTTGAATCCAACTGTTTTAAAAATTGTAATGAGACGATTGAATTACCGAAATATTGCGATATTCACACGCATTAAAAAAAATCATGTTTTCCTGTCTCGAATCGATATATTCGATATTATACAATCAGTCGATTCCCACCCAATCTAGCCCCCAATTATCGAGATGAATATCTAAGAGGAGTGAAACATTCGAAAAAAAATTCATGTCTACAGAAATCAGAAGAGTCATAAAGCGGGTAGCATCACACCAGAAGGGAAAAAGGGTATCCAGCGAGATGGAGTTGAAGAGCCCCCAGAGGAGGGGGAGGGATGAGGCGACGGGGAGAGTAGGGAGGGAAGAGATGCCGTTGATGCTGATGAGGAGGACGGGAGGATGACGCTAACGATTCCTTAATGAAAGCCACGGAGCGGCGGAGGCTCTACGTATTTTCTTCATCTCTCATTTTTTTTCCCTCCTTTTTTTTCAAACACTCACTCTCCCTTCCGTGTAAGCCCTCAATCCAAAAACCTCTACCACACACATACACATGCACTCCTTTTTCTCGGGCCTAGAGTCGGAACAACCCTGAAAGAATCCTTCTCGTTTTATTTTTTGGTTGCATGAGAGAGAGGGAAAAAAAAGTAGAAGAGAGGAAGGGACTAATTCCGTAGTCACTTTGACGCCATCTTGAGCCATCAAGAGCACGCCAAAAATAGAAAAAAACTTCAGTTGAATATTTTTTTTAATTTTCTGTGCTTCCGAATGAAGAAATGCCTGGAGTACTTCTCACTCCGTCGGAAAAGTCATTAGAGTTTAATTTCCTACACGATCAAATAAAAATAAAAATGGGTAATAATGTGGAGGAGTGTTTCCCGAAATATACCATATTAGACCGATTATTTTTCAGATAACTTAAGTCACCACTTAGTAAAGGAGTGTATATAAAATTCAACGAGCGATAACATTGAAATTCGGCGCGAGTTTGATGGGTAACCGGAGAAAAATGCAAACGTAAGTTATACTTTCTTGGGTGTAATTTATGTTTTGGTATGCGGATTTTACACTCGCAATTATCCACCAAAAGGGGCTGTTACGTTTCACTAAGCGTATTTTACTCAGGCTTTGAGCGTAAATCGCGCTCAGGAAAGCGTAATTTGTGCGAATTTTGGGTGTAATTCAGGTGGCAACTTTAGAATTCAAATACATTTCAAAAAATATATTTTGCGTGTAAAAATTACGTTAAAAACGTCAATTTTTGCAAATTTTGAGCGAAAACACCATTTCCACTAGCTCTAAGGATAATTTACTCTTGAGGAAATGCAAATTACACCTGGTTGAAGTATAATTTAGGCGTATGAAAACGTAGATATCGGTAGGCAAACGTAGTTCATACGAAAATGCGCTTCTTCAACCTAATTTCCAATGAGTGACGAATAATGATTGTCCGGATGCAATTCACGAATATTTTTCACTTGTCCGGGTCTCCTTCAGTGCGGCTTGTGTTTTAGTGAGAAGGTACACTACTTTTCCAAATATTTTTTTCTGAACAAAATGGGAGACCTTCGGTTTGCCCATCGACATTAGAACCACCCACGCCTCTCGATATGTGTATTTCACTATGGTATACACAATCATATTGACAAGCATCGATTGTATCGTTCATTTTGCCCAACGAGAAAACGAATAAGAGACTCGGTTATTTTGTTCATTCTTGGCACATATATCTTGGCTCTTGTCATTCTCATCTCCCTCACTCCCATTTTTCCACTTCACTCTCGTCTTACGGGGGGAAAAAAAGAGCTTTATTGTGACATACGGGTCTTTGTCGTCCACTTCTGGAAAATTGCGCGCGAAGAATGACCGAGATGAATGGGGGGAAAAGAGGGAGAGCACCGCTAGGTGCATTTCTACGTTATACTTCTCTCCTTTTTTCTCCCTCTTTTCTTTTTCATTCTCCGTTTTCATCTTTTTCCTCTACTTCACGAAAATCTTTTGTAATCTTGACCCCTCGGACACACGACACGTCTCAGGTTAAACACATTTCTCTTCATTCGACAGTCGTTAAGTACTTATCAATGATCTCTTGATACTCTCACAGAAAATTGGATTATTATTTAATGGAGGATAAAATTGAGGGAATTCTACAGGTGACGGAGGATGTACCAGAGACACTTGATGATTCGAGGGAGGTATGAGCTAGTCAAACTTTCCAACTGCTTTTCTTTTTGATTCAGACGAAAATTTCGAGATGTAATCATTTGATGGATGGAATATTTTGGAGAAGTTTCATAATTGGATAAATAAATTCAATTAATTCATTAAAAAATAGGAATTTGGCTTCATATGGTCTTCTGGATGAATGAATTTATTTTTATTTCGAAATGATTCCCAGAATTGCGGATTTTTCCAGAAAAGGAAACCAAATTTTGTCTCAAAATTGCTAGGCAGGTGGAGGACAGAAATCTTTTCAAAGAATGCCATGTCTTCGATGATTGCCATAATACTTGGATAAATAAAACAAAGTGAATGCATTCAAAACAACAGCTGACCTTCTCATCTTCTGAATGAATGAATTTATTTTTATTTTGAAATATTTCCGAGAATTGCAGGGGTTTCGTGGAAAGAGTGGAATTGTTCTGATTGCATCTGACGTAAAATCGAACTCAAAAATTGATGATTGAGGGGGAGACAGAAAAAAATTCACATGAAATGTGCCATGTCTTCGATGATTCTCATAATAGTAGGATAAATAAAAACAATGAATTCATTCAGAACAAGGATTTACCTTCTCATCTTCTTGCGGCGTTGGTGGCGTTGGTGGTGTATACATCCTAGGTGCATAATCACCAATTGACGATGCACCACCAGTCGATGATCCCTGACTCCTTGGTGGACTCAAATCGGGTATCGCGGCGTGATAATCCTGAATACCACTGGGCGCAACACCAGTTGGTAGTACAGGACGATACTCCATACCACGTACCTCCATTTTGGTACCAAATCCCCCGTAACCCGAGTAAACCAGCTTGAGGCCGTTTTGTATAAACAATATATTATTTACTCGATTTAATTGTACACGATGTGCCTCCCCTCACCCGCCCACCCGGCGCAATTAATGTCGACAGTTCCACAGTTATCGTTATTGCGATTACTTTTATTCTCTCTCTTTATCACACAAAAACAACAGGACAGAATTGAGTAAACCAAAAAATTATCGAAAAACGTTCCAGTTCCCGCGTCAATTCAAACTGCACACACCAAATCAAGTCCACATGGTCATCACACAAAAAACCATTGATGAAAGAGACTAATACGAAAATCAAAACTAAAGAGGAAAAAAAAAGTCTACAAAATGAAAGAAAAAAAAACAATACAAAAAAGTAAATAATTTTTGAACTCACATCGAGACAAAAATTGTATCTTTCTTTTCTCACTCGCACCACTCAAATCACTTGGAGTTTGTACTCTTCCGTATTTCGAAAATAAAAAAGACGAAAAGCCGTTGTCTCAAAAAAATTGTTTCAGTCGTACACTAGAATACATGTCTCACTGAAGCCACATTTCTCGTCACCCACACAATTGGTTTAACGATTAATTACGTCCCAGGGTTGCAAAAATCATCAATTCCAAAAACCGTGGCAACTTTTTTCCCGCTCTCTCGCTCTCTCTCTCTGTCTCTCATTTGGTGGGAACTTTTTTTTCAGTCGGTGGGGACAAAAAAAAACGAAAAAAAAAGTAAAAATCGTACTCGAGTTTTTTGTTGGAAAAATATTTTCAGTGGACCGTCGGGGTTAATGCTCACCCCTTGGCTACTTTTTGCCGACTGAAAACTGTTTTGCGCCGTGAGAGGCCAGAGTGAGGGCCCCACCGAGGGAGCGTGGTAGCATTTTTCCCCCACCACCGTCTTTTAACCATCCACCTCTTCTCTATCTTTCGTGCGCTCGTATTACCCCCTCTTTTCGCTCTCCCTTCCCTTCACTGCACTCTTTTTTTTCCGGAGCTGGCCTCCCCTCCCCAACGCTCGCGACACTCGATCGTTCTATCACACTCCGATCCCCTCGCCCAAATCGTCGCTCATCTCCGTCGCACGCACGCGCGAGCGGCGCAGGTAGTGGGGGTTGTTGGCGGGAGGGGGGCTCCCCCCGCCTGGGGAAAGGGGGGAGGCGATGAGTCCCTGAAACTAGGGAGAGCAAGAGAGACCGACGTCACTGGCGCATGTTATGTACGTAGAACTCGTGGGGGAGGGATAATTAAGCGGGCATATAGTTTCTTCTTTGTCGAGAAATAATTTTTTTTTCGGTTTTTTTTAGAAAGAGTTTTTTGTGCGGGCTCCTCTCGTGCTCACTCCTTCGTGCTCACTTGCATCTCGTGAAGTGGGAGAAAAAATTAGAAAAAATACGAGGGTTTTCTTTGGGCGATTTTTTTTTTCTTGGGAAGAGAGGATTTTTTGAAGGATTAAATATTGACACGTTTTTGCGGGTTATTTTTTACGGCGATCATCATTCAATCCACTGCTCGTGTATGCTCTTTTTGTTTTTTCTTCTGAGGGAGGAAAAAATTTCGGGGGGCTCTCAGTGGGAAAATGGATGATGACTCTATTGGTGCAAATGGTTTGAAAAACAATGGTGGGAGTTTTGTGGGTGGGGAGACTGGCAACTTGCGTCTTTATGGAACATCCACTATTTTTGTAAAATCTTAATAAAAAATCTGAAAAATGGGAGGGATAATATTTTTATTAAAAAAATAGTTCTCCCCTTCCTCACTGAATGTCCAATTTCAATCCCTAATAAGTTAATACTGAACGATTCAAAACAATGGTTGTTTTTATCTCTCATTGTTGGCACTTTAATTCCTATTTTTAATTATACTGTTATTCCTAAAAAAAACGACAATCAATTTAGCCCGGCAATATTTAACTATTACGAAAATGTCTATCAATAAACACAACTGTTCAAACAATACAGAAAACCATTACATTAACGCAACAACATCAAATATTAAACACAACAACCAGTTTTCGAAAATAAAAAATTCCCACACAAAATTCCCTACCGATATCATCGCTCACTAAATCAAAACTGAGATTATTTTTTTTCCCGATAAAAAAAAAGCCCCGAGAAGTGGATCATCGAGAGCAGAGTTAAAGTCAGACAGCCGTGACTGTCGACAGCGTTGATAGTGGCGCGGGAAGAGAGAGTGGGGGGGCGAGGGGGAGGGTGGCTCGGGGGAGGGTGGCTCGGGGGAGGGGGGGATAATGGCGGGAAGAGAAGTGGAGGGGTGATATCGGGTAACAGAATGTGTTGGAGATAGTACAAGTCGTCACTACACGTTGTTCTATCAGGATAACTTATCCTTCCCGGTCTCTCGATCCACTCCTCAATTCAAATTGAAAACGCACCGTCACACCCGGATGCCTTCTGTTGCCCAACCGCTGGCGTCTGTCTCTCTTTCTCTCTCTCTGGCTCTCTACCGTGTGCCCTCACCGCATCAGCCCCCCGGAACACGCGAGGAGCCAGAAATTTTTCTCGAGTGAGCCTATCGATCTTCAAAAAGTGGAGGGCAGAGAAATGACGCATCGATTTTTTATGAAAAGAAAAATTGGTTTTGTTGGCGAATGAAAAATACAAATAGGAAAATGGCAGTGTGAATATATCATGGATGAAGTGGAAATTTGTCAGCGACACAGGCCCGTCTTATATCTCCATAAAAGCGTGTTTTTCCGTGTCGTTTGAGAGGACTACAGGGGGGCAGAGGACCTTTTTTTTTTCTCTCACACCTCGAGAGATTCTGATTTTTTTTCCCCGTTTTTCGGCCCTTTGAGGTGTACAGAAAGAGCGGTAGCTTTTTTCGCGGTGAGGTATAGCACGAGGAAAAGAGATACAGTTGGGAAGGAAGGGGGGGATGAACGCGTGCCCCTCTGAGGCCCCTCAAAAAACACGATCGAGGCGCCACTAGAAGAAAAACCTCTTAAAATCCTTTTTTACGATTTTTTTTTATTTTGTTCGGGATTAGGGACTCGTTTGAGGGAGATTTATTGGGTTTTTATAGACTGCCGGGAGTTTTTTGGTTTTGAGTAATTGTGGAGTGGGTTATAATTGGATGGTTTGTTTTTAGTACGGCCATATGAGATGGAAAAAAAATGCTCGTGATTTAATTCATTCAATGAGAGGGGCTGAAAACTTCGGGGCATTACGGTTAAAGAGGAACAATAAAAATAAGAACGAGTTATGTACAATTTATCAACGTAAAACTCAAAGATCTATCAAATCTCTCGGGATAAGGAAAAATAAAGAGGTTTAAAAATTCACGAGTCGCCCTCCCAATGTCCCCTTATCACACATCTAACCTGTTAGAGAGGGGGTGAGGGGATGTTCCTTGAAAGAGCGCTCGCTGAATTTTCACACATATTTTTTTATTATATAGAGAGATACTAGTGATGATTTGTAATAATTGTTTAATATTTCGTACGAGTAAAATCTACGGTTAATGTCATTAAATATTTTCATGATGTTAATGATGCCCAAGTCATTGATTTCAGTTGGAAAAAATCCATAAAATAATGATAAATCATTAAATCCCTGAAATCATAAATGCAACGGTTTCATTGAAATCACTCACGTAATCGAGTAAATTGGACTGCTTCAGCAGTCATGGTATCGCTGCACCTTGAAGTTCCCAGCCCCTCGATGCAATATTAATATCAAAAAAAAATTACATAAATATTCACTCGAAAAATATCCCCACCTCACCCTTGCGAGGCCACACGTGTCAGTCAGCTTCGTTCCGCTCTGTGCGGTTGACCAACATAAATACGACTCGCACCTCCCCCCAAGCCTTGATTTTCCTCCCACAATTCAATTTTTTTTCCAACCCTCTCAAAAAAAACTCGCACTAAAACACCATAAACGTGACTTCACCGAATCCAGGTTACCAGAATTCGCTCGAAGGTTAGACATCGGTACTCTAAGGTTTTTCAGGCCTGCAGTCATGCATGAAAAAAGAAGGCAATAGCTCCCGAAAAAGGAAAAAAAAATCGAAACGGACGCATGAACGCGCTTCAGTCTGGCTTTTTCAGAAGCAAAGAAAGAGAAAGAGACGAATGGAAAAAAAAGGAAAAGAAACGATGAAGAAGAAAGAAATTGAAGTAGCGAGAATCCATTGAGCCTAGGGTATCAAACCGTGATATCTCTGGACTAGCAAAAGAGTGAAAAGATAGAAAAAGTGACGAAAAAAAAATGGGAAAATAAATAATGGCAAAGTGAGCAAGCCGACGTTTTTCCCATCGCCCCCCCCAAAAAAGAAAGGAAAAGCACTGGAAGGTGTCTGGTAGCCGGTGATTTTGAACCATTGGTCAAAGGCAACATCATACAGATTATAACTTTTCTGTTACGTTGATCATAATCGCCAATACGTGGGGATTATTCTGTACTTTACAACGCCCGATGAAGATAAAGACAGATAAAAAAGTGAAAGAAGAGAAAAAATAAATAAAAAAAAGGTAATGCACAAAATAGACCAAACGAAACAACCCATGTGTCTGGACTGAGCTTTGAGTATGGGTGCTCGCACTAGCGAACCAATTGACCACCTTGGCACGTTTCATTGTGATTAGAGTCAACCAAGCGTATAGCTGACAATGTTTAACGGCCAGTGCTACCAGAATAGGCCTTCGTCGCACTCGAGCACCTCAACGATGACGATCCATTCGTGTGCGACAACATAGCAAACTCTTTTTTAAAACTTAGTCACTCCCACTTATTTTACGATGGCAACGACAAGTGATGGCCGAAGTTAGTCAGCCGTGAGATAGTTATGGTATTATCAGTGGTTTGAAAAATTGCCCAGATGATTTTCACTCAGGCTATCATGATTTATCAGATGTTCGAAAGGATTCAATTGGTCCGGGGCATCGATATCTACTAAATTTTTTGAGTTACAGAGGTATAAAATCGCGAAGTGAACCGTACCTTAGAGTTAACCTTACTTTTGTGTATTTACCACTTGCAAATAAACTAATGCAGCCATTTCTGCCTATTTTATGGAACACAATAAGAGACCTACTCTCACTTATCAACCTCTGTACGCGCCACTAACCCCATCTAAAAATTCCTCTCAAAATTAAAAATAGACCAACAAAACAAAAGTTCGCCGTCGTCATGGACACCATATCAGAGCGATTTAATCCCCGCCAGTTTCATAACCTCCATCATTTTCCTCTATCAGACTCCTAGATCCCCTCAATCGTCCCCAACTCTCAATATCCCCTCAACTTTCCGAAACCCACATCATCCAAATCGCGAGGTGACAACTTAACCTCAACCCCTCCTCTCCCTTCTCCGCAATCAAATCCCCCTCCATCGCCTCTAACAAAAAATCCCATTCCCACATACGAGACTCCCCATCACGCCAACCGCATTTTCCCCGAAAACCGAAAAAAAAAATTCCGAAAAAATCGGCACCAAAAAAAAACAAAATCCGCAACCGTTTATCTAAGAGGGGCGTCCTATCGATCGGTCATACCGCGTCCACAATGACGGTCAGTTGTTCCCTTTTTCACATCGTCTTTTTGTCAGTGTTTCTATCCCCCCCCCCCCTCCCCCCTGAACCCCTCCACCTTTCCCCAATTCCCCCTATAGTCCAACTCCTGTTTTTTTTCATAACCTTTTTTTACCTCGTCGACGGGAGAAAAAAAACCGGATTTTTGTGAATGGCCAGCGCGCTCTCTCATACTCTGTACGTATAAATGAAATAAGCATCTGTGCCTAATCTGCATATGGTCCACGTCCCGCATTACTACCAACATTTACCCCCCCCCCTCCTCCCCCCGCAGACCCTCCCTACTCCTTCCAACCCTCCTCGCTCGCTCTTCCAACGACAAGTCTCCTTCCCTCGTCTCTTTACTTTTTTTTGCGTAACACCATTGGGCACTTACTTTTTTGTTTAATGCTCTAGGGGGTTGGACGGGGAGAGGGAGCGAGGGGAGGGGGGAGGGGGGGATGGTCTGCTTACGCACTTCTTTACGCATGTATACACACACTCACACGTTACGTCGGACTTCTCTATCGCGCCCTATTTTTAAACCGATTTTTTTATTGTAATAAGCTGATGCGGGGAAAAAAAAGTTTTTTTAATGCCTGTTGCTGAAAGTGTTTTCAGTCATTTTTTTTCTGAGCCCGTTGATGCGGGGTGAGTGTAATGATCTAGTATTTAGTGTGGAGATTTAATATGGCAGGAGTTTTGTCATTGCATTGACGTGAAAATATCGTTAAATGTTGTTGGATACGTGTGGAAATTGCAGATTGTGAACCTAGGGCGGAAATACTATTTTTCACTACTTGAGGTGCGAAGTTTTGGGCATGAAGCGTGCGAAAAATACCACTTTACACATAGTGTGTCAAAACATATTGTACCTTACATGTGAAAAAAGTGCTTGTGGATGATACTCAAGATGAGAGCCCGACTCGAAGGGGTCTATTATTTTTTTTTTGTCAAGTCCTAATATACCATTTCCAATGGATATCGCTTTACAAGCCGGTGTAATAAAAAGGAGCTTTGCCTACACACTTCATTTTACGGATATGTCCAATACATATTTTTTAAATTTTTAATTAAAAAAATTGTAGACTTTGTTAAGGCGATTAAATTAAATAAAACAATAAATGGATAAATAAATTAACACATCAATAAATTACCGCATGTTCGCAGGTTCCTCCGAAACTTTCTTGAGGCGCTATAATTTTAAACCGTTTCATAAAATTATAATATGTTAGTATATAAAAAATGATTTCTCTTTCAAGCCCCGTTGCTCCTGAAAATATATTTAACCAATTTTCGAGGCTGATGATACACTATGATTGATTGATCTATTATTTCATCTTGAATTTTGATATGCAAATATTTTAGCTCGAGGTTTGCACTTTTAGAAACTAGGGTGATTAATGTTTTTGGGTCGCGTTGGAATGGTGAATTTGAAATTCACCCTTTCCCTTTGAGTGACAGCGATCATTTTTATTTTGATGATTTGGAGAGTTTTATTTTTGGTAATGGGGAGATTTAATTCTCAATTTTTCTCTGGGCTTGCGAGGGGGGATGCAGGGGGAGGGGGGGAAGGTGCATATATGCGTATTCGATGACCGTGGGAGCCCGGACGCTGAGACGTTTGATTTTTTTTTTCTGAGGGTGCGAGGGAAATACCGAGAGTGTTTCTTGGGGACAGATGTGTGGAGTTACGGAGGAGGGAAATACAGCGGAAGGAAGAGTATGGATGAGATTGAGATCGATAGGCTGTCATGTTTTCTGTGTTTGTGTTTGGGGTACTTGAGGTTTTGAACGTGGGAGTTCTCTCTTTAATTGTGAACTTCTATTTTTAATCTTTGACGTAGAGATAATTTTTTGTTTTCAATCATTTTCGGTAAATTTTTCTTTTTAAAAACAAACATTCCCTCATTCACACGAGATCATTATTTTTTCGATGGATGAAATTTATTAAAAATAATTGTTTTTTTCTCTCCTTGTTAAAAAAATACTTCACCCATTTACAGTAAATACAGATTCCCCCCCCCCCCCCATATCACCAGACGTTCGACTATGAAAATTTCGTTAACGTATAAATACACCAGACGGAAATAATTTCGGGGATAATTTTTTACCTCCGAAAAAAGTCCCTCCGGCGCCCGGAAGAATTAGGGACGGGTGTCAAACCATGTCGCACTCAACGAAATCCGTATTTCCAACGTTTTAAAATATATTTATAAAAAAAAAATGAAAACCAGAGTAAAACGGTACAGAAATCTCAGACCCAATACACATGAGCGAGATATTGTAATCGAGTGACTCGGCGCTCCTGTGCGCAGTTGAGAAATAACAATTCAACGAAAAACCGCACTCAAACTGTTATTGCCCCCCGCTCTTCCCTTCTTTTCCTCCTCCTCATGAGAAATCGTCACGATCGATCTCTCACTTCGATAATTTCCGTGTGTACTCGTGCGAGAAATCTAGAATTCAAAAACTCTAGAAAAAAAAAATTGGAGATAAAAATGTGCCTATGAAATGCACTGAGAAATACTCATGATGAAGGAAAGTCCAGCTTAAAAATGTTTTCGAAATTTGTTTGGCCCAAAAAATTAAGGCCCAAAAATGTTCGGCCTACCAGAGTTTTGCACTACTCTAGTCGTTTAATGTAGGCAATTTGTAAAAGTTTAACATTTAAAAGAGAAAAAAAGACCTTAAATTATTTATAAACTATTCCTGGAAAAATTCTTCGAGTTTCAAGTCTGAATGGGGGCCTCAGGACCCCAAATAAATTTCTACAAATTTTTTTTATCACTAACTTTGAAAATCCGTATTTCCTTGGAGGAACACTGCAGTGGAAAAAAAATTTGAACCGTTTCAAATTGTGAGTGAAGTTAAAGGTATGCCATCAGGCCTCAATAATGGGCATGACAACACTGTTGGCTCAGCGAAGAGCAAAAAAAAAGGGTCAAGATTCCAGACATCTCCGAGAGCAGAAAAAAAAGTGTTTAAGAAAACCGGGGAGTTCGTGCGCCCTGAAAATTGTTAGGGGCATGAGGCCCATAACCGAAATTCATGAAGAGTGAGAGGAAACACTTTCCACTAAGTCCAAAGGGTTGTATTGGTTGTTTTATTGCCCGAGAATTTTCACTTTATAATGGCAATTTCGGTGAGTACCTGGAGATGTAGAGAAGAAAACTTAATGGGCCTGAGAACCCATTTTTTTTTCTTAATCCTTTCGGGTATAAATAAACCAAAGGATTAACCCACCCTCGTATTAGGGTAATAAAGCTGGACCAGGCGATTTAAGTGTTTATCACCCCGACCCATCATCAATTGGTAGCCCTGTTGGCGAGTGAGGGCGAGGAGAGGGGGAATGGCCCCTCATAAAACTATTTATTGGGGTCTATTCTCGGTCGGTAGACAGCTAACGTAATCGCATTGTCGATAATTATTGAACTCAAGATATCGGCAAATGCCATAGGAGATTTTTTCCAAATTTTTTTCCTTCACTCTTATAAGATCAAATATCTCAGTTTCAGTTGATAAAAAAATTTTGGGGTCAGAGAGATCAACAACGGTCATTCTCGTGACTTCTTGATAGAGTGAGCCTTAAATTTAAAAATACATGTGTCAATATCCACTTGAATGTCGTTAGTAACGCCCAAAAAAATTGCTTCGGGGGGAAAAAAAACAGTTACGATTTCGTTAAAAATATTTTTCGCAGTTAAAAAGGGCCTTGCAAGGGGGGTGCGTCTCAGTCCAGTCACCAACGGCCGGACAAAAAAAAATCGCGTCTGAGAAATTTTTTTTCCAGTTTTTTTTTCCTGAAGGGGGAACTTTTTAAAATTTCAACCATTCATTTGGAGAAAAATCTCACGATTTTTGGGCAGATATTGTCCCTCGAGGGGGTGATTTTGAATATATGAAAATGTCCAGTCATGCCCCCTCAAAATACTTCTCATCATTTCATAATTTTTTCACATCTGAACATATGCATGACCTTTGCTCGCGAAAGACGCGAAAATTTTCCCCCTACGTGAGTATAAGAGGTTGGAAAGGGTCCGAGCGGAGGTCATGGGAACCCATGGGGGTCTCTATAGTGTGGGCCTTTCTAGGCGGATCCCCCAACTATATCTCAAACGTGCCTCCCCGGTCTTCCCCCCCATATTATTTTGTCGGGCGATCGTACGCTCTCGGTCAGTGGCATGTTTTTCTCTTTCAGGAGGCAAGAATGGACACCAGGTGACCGTAGCTCCCCCCGACTGTGGCTCAGGGTAAACACACAGTGAGACCTGCATAGCACTTGACAATCCCCCCCTCCCCCCTTTACGCCTCATTGGGCCTTTATCTCGGGGGGAGGGGGGGATGAAAAAAGTGAAGGAAAAAATTTTCGTAGTGGAGGATGAGAAAAAAATTAGGAGAGTAGATAATCGGCATCGCTGTGGCTCATGATTGTTGGGGATTACGAAGTTAAAGACAGCAAAAAATTCTGCAAGGGAAAAACCTAATGGGATCCCAAATTTAAGGTGCTCCGATAATCCATTGTTTGAGTAGAAAAAAATTGGGAGAGCTGTGGGATTTATCAAGGAGCCAGATAATTTAAAAAATCAGTGGTTGTTTAATTGAATGAACTGTAAATCTCGTGCATTTGAATTTACAACTCAATTTTTGGGACTCACAAGATTTTTTAATCTTTTAGCCCGACATGAAAATTCATTTGTTATCATAGTAGCCATTTTGTGAGGGAATCAAAGAGAAAATATTAGAATTCACTTGTCACCTATTCATAAGTCCCAAAAATTTGAGTTCTATAATCGCATAAATCCACCTGTTCCCCCATGAATTCAATGAAGACAAAATCTAGATTTTCAAGCGAGTGTTCCGCGATGAAAAGGGGAGTTGAAATATACAGTATCCCAATGATCGCGTGTCGTGGGTTCACTAAGTACCAAAATCTAGGGCCTTAAAAACCCCTTTTGAAAAACCTGTCCATTCACCAAAATCAATACAATTCCTGTGACTCGTTGCCGAATTCCTTTGATACATATTTTTCCTCATCTGTAACACCTTCCTTTCTTCGGTATAGAGCGCACGAGCCCCCTGAAAGGATTTTCAACGAGGGTTTGTCGTGCATTTTGGGGCCTTACCCCTTTCCTCTTCTGTAGACTTCACCACGTCTTTTTGTATCCGTACCACGAACCAATTTGTGTATTGAACGGTACCAGCAAGAAAGGGGTGAATGGCATTTACCATTATGATGTTTTTCCCTGCCTCCCCCCCCCCCCACCCGGACCCCTGTCTCCCATTCGGGGCCCTATATAGATTTTGGGTCGATAGTATTGTCGGTACGGTATTGAGCTATCAAAATATTAAGGGTTAAACAGGTGAAGCCGATAGTTAGTGGTGGGGAGTGATTCTGAAAGTCTGAAAGTCCCCCCCCCCCCCCCCCCCCCTCCCCGGGCCCC
>JAPYZM010000678.1:0-26576 GCA_030522845.1 Psyttalia concolor
GAAAAAAAAAACAAAAATGGCTGAATAAAAAGCGAAACAAAGAGAAATCTAATGAATGACACTGACAAACGCTGACAAATAAATGAATCTCGTCTGATGGAGTTTAACCCGGGCTTACGAGTTAACTCGATCATCTAATTACTCTGCAGACCGCGGGGTTAATTGTCACGTCTCACTAGAAGCCGAGTTCTCGCACAATGTGGAGTGGAGATCAAAAGAATATAATTATACAATCAAATAAAGAGACAAACAAAGAGGGGGAGATGGAGGGGGGGGGGAATGCAAAATGGAACTATGCGAAAACGGGAGTCGACGCTCCCTGACGATTCGCGGAAGAAGTATTTGCCGTAAATTCGTCGTTGGCCGTTTAACCTGTAATACGATAGAAGGCGGAGATCGTGGGAGAAACACCGAGGCCAGTCTCTCTCTCTCTCTCTCTCTCTCTCTCTCTCTCTCTCTCTCCCTCTCGCTCTCTCCCGTCAGTTATGTATATATACTGAATACAGGGGGATTGGTTATACTCATGTTGTATTACGTGAAAGAATTGCGGGACAGTCTTGCGATTGAAATTTTTGGTGAGCTCTATTTCATTGGAAAGAGGGATTGGGGGAGTAGGGAGACGAAGTACCTTTCTTGGACAGTGGTCGAGTGCTGCATACTGATTTGCTGTACAGCACACACGATGCACCTAATACAAGCTACATGTCATAATGTGGTTGAAGACTTGGTGATACTGAAGTCACCACACCTCGAAGAAGCATCCCTCTGACGTCTGCCATGTTTCTAGATGAGTTGTCCAATTGATTTTTCATGAAAAAATAAAGAAAAATCCCTGGCTTATACACAATGATTTGGAGTGTGGAGAGTGTAGGTAGGCCCTCGGGTTTACCGGGTGTAAAATCATATTCACCTTAGTCCTCCTCATCTGCCATTTTTACATGAATTTCATCTCACTTCTCCCCCTGGTCTTTTGAGGACCCGGTTTGTCTCAGGTTGAGTTTGGCATCGGCCACCTTTTTCCTCGTCCCTCACCTCCATCTTACCCATGGAAACGACGAGTAGGTATACGAGTATTTTATGGTATAGTCATGCGACGACGGCAGCAGCAGCATCGCACGTCGGTGTATATTCATACACATGTACGTCACTCTTGTTGGATTATTGTGTTGGTGGGGAGACCAGAAGAGCTGAGCGAAACGGGCGCCCATGCCACACACATGTAAGGTGGGACGGCGTTCGTGGGGACGCGGGGGAGAGAAGGGGCGTCGGGGGGGAGGGGGGGGGAGGTCTACCTTATAAAACATATACACGTACATCGGGCCTCCATACACACATTCAAGGGGGAGGGGGTCCGTAACCTTTCCTTGACCCGCATACTGAACGGCTGTGCTGTGGCTCGAACCGTGGGAACACTACTCGCCGACTCATCCCCACTCGGACACCATTCTTGTCCGGCATCCCTGTTTCAACAGCCACGATGCCTCCTCTCTTTTCCTCCTTCATATCTTTTTGCCGTTCACCTCCACCACCACCACCACCACCACCACCACTACCACCATCTCGACGCCTTGGCTTTTCCTTCTTTTTGTTTTTGCATTTTTATTTTCTCATTTTTCTCACTCTCTCTCACTCACTCCACCTCCTCCGCCTCCTCCTCACCCCCTACCCCTCCCACTTCCCTGTCTCTCTATCTTTCACCCACCCGGACGCCCTTTCATCTCGCGATCCCTTCGTCTTGTATGGTACGACGTAATGGCCGACCACTACATCCTCTTCTTTCTTATAACCCAGGGAGCCCTCCATTCTAGCTTTATCTATCGCTCTTCCTTCCGTTTATTCACTCTCTCTCTCTCTCTCTCTTTCTCTTTCTCTTTCTCTTTCTCACACTCACACGTCTCTTGGTGCCCGTAACCTCTGCTATCGCCATTATTTCTTACCTCTCATCGCAATGATAACGATTAATAAAAACAAAAACTAAAGGTGTATGTTTGTTTTTTTGTCTGTCTTTCAACAGATGTAGCAAGGGCTGGACTGGAGCACTTTGTGATCAATGTATGAGGTATCCAGGCTGCCTCCACGGTACCTGTCAAAAACCATGGGAGTGTCTGTGCAACGAGGGATGGGGCGGCTTATTCTGTAACCAAGATCTAAACTACTGTACGAATCACAAGCCATGTCTTAATGGTGGCACCTGCTTCAACACCGGCCAGGGTTCATACACCTGCTCGTGTGCGCCAGGCTTCAATGGTACTGACTGCGAAAAACCCCTCAAGGATTGTCACTCAAAGCCTTGTCTCAATGGCGGTGCATGCAGCATGATAAATAATAGCACCCAGCAGCAACACCAGCAGCAGCAGCAGCAGCAGCAGGAGCGACGAGTCACCACCAGATCCTACACAACGTCCAACACAAATATCACTGAGGCTGCACTGAAACCAATAGCATATCGTTGCACTTGTCCACCAGGATGGAGTGGTCGTCATTGTGAGATAAGCTCAAGATCCTGCCGAGATTCACCCTGTCTTCATGGTGGAACGTGCGTTGATGACTCGTTAAAAGGTTATGCCTGTCACTGCCCATCGGGCTACACTGGTGGTGATTGTGAGACGCAGATAAACGAGTGTGCACCAAATCCATGCGCAAATAATGGCACATGCTCGGACGTTGTCAATGGTTATCGTTGCACCTGTCGGACTGGATTCACCGGGGCACGCTGTGAGGTTGATATTAATGAGTGTGAAAGTGATCCATGTTTAAATGGTGGCACATGCGTTGACAAGGTGGGTGAATATCGTTGTCATTGTATACCTGGCTTCACTGGCTCTGTATGCCAGGACAAAGTTGATTATTGTCGTGCCAAGCCGTGTGCCAATGGTGGTAAATGTATATCAGGTACCAATGATTATACGTGCATATGTAAGCCCGGTTTCACCAACAAAGACTGCAGCGTCGAGGTGGACGAGTGCAAGAGTGCGCCATGTCAAAATGGCGGCATATGCACCAATCGTGTTAATGAATTTTTGTGCGAATGTAAGAAGGGATGGCGTGGTGATACATGCAGTGAGCCTGATAATGGCATTGTTGGACCACCAGTGATGTCTGGTAATAGTGGTGTACCACCCTCTGGTGCTAGTTACTGGTCTGGCAATTTGTCAAGGCCATCCGCTGAGGCTAGAGATGCTGGATTAACTACTGAGCATGTCGTTGTCATTGCAACATTATCAACAGCAGTGCCGGCATTTGTTCTTGTTGCTGCGCTTGCCGTTATGTGTATGAAGAGAAGACAGAAACGTGAGCAGGCGCGAGCTGATGAGGAGGCAAGACTGCAAAATGAGAGAAATGCTGTACACAGCAGTTTGAATAAACGCAGTGGCACCACTGGCTGTGGAGGTGGTAATGGCAATGGTGTCAATATGGTTGGACCTGGTGGTGTTTTTCAGGGTGGTGCTGCTTGTAGTAGTGGACTAGGTGGCACTGGTAATAGTGTTTGCTCACTTGGCTCTGGTGATTCGCATATGATTAAAAATACGTGGACAGCTAATAAGAGTGTTAATAATGCAACTGTAACGAGGGACGATCTTGATTCGTCCTTTCAGACTGACAGTGGTCTTGATATATCGTGCGGTGGTTATAAACCCGAGCCCGTTATGGCTGATGGTAGATCAAGGACACCTAAACAATTGAATACAGAGGCAGCCGCTCATCGTGCATCACATCATTTTCAAAAAGAAAAAGATATTTGTGCTAGTGTTGGTGTACTCGATGCTAAGAGGACGTCAATGTTCTCGAGTAATGCGTTGGATAGTTGTTGCGCGAGCAGCGACTCTTCGTTATTGAAGAGGCCAACGTTAACGGACAGTGGTGGCGGCGGTGGTGGCGGTGTTTGTGGGAGCGATGGTAATTGCGGTGTCTATGTTATCGACGATCATTATAGACATGATGCTGCACTAGCTGCCACACTTGCCACGGAAGTGTAGTTGTCAATTTTAAACGATATTTATTAAGTAAGAATTCGATGAAACAGATGAAACTCTGATTAACAAAAAGACTACTATGAATTTTCGTTCTCTCGATTATTATTAATTAATAGTTGTTTTTCTTTTTTTTAAAAAAAAAAAAAAAAAACATCTTTCTTCGGCTTTCCACCTTGAGGCAGTCCGGCCATTGCCATTCTAAGCAGCTTATGATACTTTGAGGAATGATCAATTGACGAAAATATTTATATTTTCTTTATTGTTCATTTTCCACAAATTTATTTATAAATTATTCAGACGCCGGCGGACATCTATTCGCGAATAACTGGATTATTTCGTGCTCAAGGGTATGGAAAGTGAAGGAGAAATAGAGAGACGAAGATAACAGTGAGAGATGCTGTGGCGGCAATGCACTAGTGCAAAGCCAACTACGCGATAATGTTCCCTCTACTCCCTTGTCCTCGTATACCCACACCCCGACCCCCCCCCTTTCCCCCTCGTCACATCTAGATATTTAATAATTATTATGCTCGAAGCAAGAAAACTCTGTACAGAATTAATTTATTATAATTGTTATCTATTATTATTAGTGGATGTTCCTCTGTGCGTGCTGTTGATATTACTTTTGTTGAGGTAATGAGAATGTAATATCGATTGCTTTATTATTGATAGTAACAATAATATATACGCATTATCATTGTTCCAGTAAATTATGAGATGATTGTGTACTTTTTTTCTTTTTTTTCGGTGAGGTGAGAGATCCTCTTGCGCAACAAATTGTAGGAATTGTAAAACACTCGTATTAAGTGAATGTGTATGTGAGTGAGAGTACATTGTACATGAGTAAATAGGTCATGTAAATAGTTCTTTATCTATTATTTTTTTGTATTTTGTTTGCGTCGATTATGAAAACTGTCTGAATTCATATATTTATGTATGTAAATTTTTTTTTTTTGGAAAAAAATGCTTATTTTTGCTCTCGGGAAATTGATTATTATTATTATTATTATTTCGTTCTCTTTTTGGGTGACCCGGGTTTTAAGTCGCGCAGTCTTTGCCAGGGGAGTGAGGTCTCGTGAGAATTTTTACATTCAATTGGTGCGCTGGCTTTGGAAAACGAATGGAATCCCTTGGGGGAGTTGCACTCGTGGTCGCAGAGGTTGCGTACAATAATTCAATTGTTAAATAATATGAACTGATTTTCAGATGTAACGATGACTCTTGCAACCAAGGAAAGATTGTCCAGTGGGAAATTATTCCGTGGCTGCAGGTGTAGGTAATTCTCAGAAAGTCTAGGATCTCAATTTTGCCGATTTTTCAATTTATTTTCCGATTTTTTTTTGTTTTTTTTTTGCCAAAGGCAGACGTTAGAGCCACTGGCTTGACGCAAAAAACTGTCCGACGCTTTCGAGAATGAACGGCAGAGTGTGAGTGTCTCGTTCTTTTCCAAAAATAATTTGTAACGTATGAAAAAGAAATACTGGGACGCCCCTCCCCCCCCCTAGTTTGGTGTCGTCTCGCGGGACGAGACTGGAAGGGAGGGGGACGTCCCGGCGACTCTTTTCTCAAGACATCGGCGTTCATTTGCGAAAGTTGGAAATCATGAAAATTAATAAATACGGCAATTGAATAATTAATGAAAGCTGATGTGAGAAACTTGAAATAGAAATTATCGTAAGACTGCGCGCTAACTACGTGACTCACGGGCATTTGTACGTTTCTCGTGGAATTTGTGATGGTGAGAGGGCAGTCTTGATGAGATTACAAATTTAATAGTTTTTTTTTTTTTAATATTTTGTTTAATTCTTTTCCCCCGTTCTTGGGGGATTTTTTTTTTGCCGATCTATTTTCGGGGGGAATGCCGCGACAGTCGAGGGGCCCGGCTCAACGTCACAATTTCAGTGGAAAAATTATAATAGTTACAGGAGATAAGAGCGAATACGATGATTGGATGAGAAAATATTGTGGATAATTATGTGTTTGTTATCGCGCGATTTAATGTACGATTATTTATTTTGTGGAACTGATTTATTTACAAGCGTACAGCATTGAGTGATAATGCCGTAGAAGTGACATTTAAAAAAAAAAAATGAAAAAGAGAAAATAAAATAAAATTATCAATCATGAGAAAATTTTTATTTTGTCGACCTGTGTGACGATCCAAGAGTTCAGGAATTATTTATGCAATTTTTTTTTCGCTGGGCAATGATTCTTTTGGAAAGAAAAAGAACGGAAGGCACTGGAAGGCCAGCCAAGTTGACTAATTATTTGGCTTTCTTTTGCTTTTCTCGAGTCAATTCCTAGGGAGACATTTGACGAAGACGTATTGAAAGAAAGTTAACGCGATTTTCTGATTCCCTCGCTCCTTGAGAAAAATATTCCCACCCTTATCCATGTACATTCACCTTCTAATTAAGGATAACGTGATAAATTCAACAGAAATGCGTTTGATGTGATTGCAATTCCAATGGAAAATGTGTCAATTCCAAAATTTTTTGTACTTAGAAATTACACAATTACTGAGTGTTTCTCCTTAAACATATGCTCATTGCGATAAACTAACGTTAAAGATGGAGCTCTTTTTTTTTATTTCCCCCTGACTTAACGATTTCTACAATCACCGTGATATGTACTAGCAAGTTAAATGCAATTAATACTTACAATTTGATTAATTTCAATTGCTCTGTTCATTAATAATTCTGATGCTCAATGCATCGCTGTCAAATTTATAATTAATTGAACTCTGTAATTGTTAAATATACCGCACCACAAAAGCCAATGTTTTTGTATAAATTTTCAAGAATATCCTCGACTCATTGTAACATTAAAATAAAACCATAAAATCTGTATATTTGAACTAATTGTCCACCCGAATGATAACACTGTAACTGTATCGTCGCGGCATGCTAAGATTGTCCTAGATCCTAAGATAAATAAAAAAAA
Organism: Psyttalia concolor; assembly: GCA_030522845.1. Taxonomy (NCBI): domain Eukaryota; kingdom Metazoa; phylum Arthropoda; class Insecta; order Hymenoptera; family Braconidae; genus Psyttalia; species Psyttalia concolor. Next base: position 6,918 of record JAPYZM010000678.1, read on the forward strand.
CATTGTAATTTAAGAATGAACTATCAATTTTCATCAATCTACTGTATTATTAATATTACATTGTGTAAATAGATAAACAATTGTCAATATAGATGAGACCGGGAGAGATGAGCAAGTGAGCGATTAATAATGATATAATTGAAACAATTACCGTCTATTCATTACTCCCCCATTCCCCCAATTACCTTAACGACATCCACCCTTAACTCACAATCTCGATAACAATTATTCCAATTTTTTTATCAACATTCACTTTTTTATTCATTCCTTTAACATTTACTTTTCGACACATTGCTTTTTTAAATCGCGAGTTTCATTGTTCTCCCCGCAAATCAAGCCTTATGGAGTGAATAATGAGTGACGCGGATGCATGACGTCGTCAAGTATATATTATTATGTACTCACACGGGAAAATGAAGTACATACTGCCAGGATATCATGAACTACTCTTTAAAGTTGGAACTTCTACAGGGAACAATGCAAAAGGTATTTCTTCAGAAGTATCTGAGAAATATAATATGCAATAATAATAATAACAATTATTATTATATCAATAAACGCATAAATTGATGATTATTATATTTGGATTAAGAGAAATTGCCCCCTACGTTGGCGTTTTTTCCTTTCTTCTTCCAAAATTCAAGTGTAGAACTTGGAAATATTTTCGTGAATTTTTTTTATTCAATAATTTATCAATATTTACACTTGGAAATATCGTTGCCAATAGGAAAGTTTTTAGAACGTGAGAAACAGCGAGAAGTTCGACAATTCGTTGCAATGAAAACTGCACTCAGCGTTACCAGTGAATTCCCGACAATTATAGTTTTCATCGTCGGGTATACGCGTCCCCCTCACCCCCTACCGCCCCCCGCCCCCCACGGCCTGTTCTAACATTCATCTGTGAATAATTTTTCTATTTATAAGCAGCTTGTTTTTAAGTTTCTCTGACATTAAGACAAATACCAACTGACACGAGAGAGGCATTAGAGGGGAATGATCGGAAAATTGGAGTAAATGATTGCGTTGACCTGCGACCGGAGCGTTTGTCTCGGTCTTTGAGATGTTGATATTGATGTTAATGTTAAATTAATAATTATTTGATTGCGAAGTAATGGAGAATTAGCCAGGCCGAGTTTATTATTTTTTATGCACTCGAGGTTTTTATATTTTCGTTGCTCAAGAATTGAAACAAAACAAGAACGAACTAGTGAAACAATTGAAGAAAACAACAAAATAATTGAACAAAACAACAAAGCAATTGAACAAAATAACAAAACAATTGAACAAAACAACAAAACAATTGAAAATCAAAAATTTGAGGAAAGTAAATGAAGTTTTGGTGATAAATTTGTTATGAAGAATTGACTCCTTTCAGTGGAGGAACTTCGGTACTCGATAAAGAAATAAATTGACGTGTAATTATGGGATAAATCATGGCAAAAGTTCGCACAACCAAATAACTGTCAGTTTCCAGCAGTCTACGTTATTTTATGCTGCCAAAATTTGGCCTGCCTGACATATTGACCCGCCTTTTAAATTCATTACGTCATCCCACATGTCTAATTTTATCGAATTTATATTTTGTTAGGTTTGGATGAGTTCCATAGCCTCCATAACCTCCATTAATTTAATATTAATGTGAATTTTCGGGGATTACAGAGACGGTGGTAGTCCCCTCAGTATTGGATACAACGGGAAATTACTGTTAAATTTCCCTGAACTTTTTTCACTCACCTCATGTCTGCCTCGAGCCGTTTGATCTCTCCACTTCTGAATTGGAATCGACTTTGTTGGGTTTGGACGAGTTCCATGTCCTCTAAAAATTGTGCTTTGAAGCTAGACTGTCGATATATTCTGAAGCACTTTATCGACGCCATTACATCTGAAAAAAAAAAAAACGATACAAAAGTGAAAATTTACGAATTCTTCTCTTGGCATCCCCTCCTTGACCGGAAGAGGCCATCATCGCGTGGAAAAGAAGAAATAATGCCAAAAGCCCCAGGTCTCAGTACGACTAATCCCCAACGACCTCTGAATCCCTTAACCCAAAAGCTCGTACCCCTTCACCAATAGAATATTCCCAAAATGAAACTTACGACAGTAATTCCCTGAATATTGGAGACGTTGTCCAAAGTGGGCCATTGAAGTCTCTCACTCGGACATCCTTGCCCCTCGTACTCAGGCACTTCTGCTCCATTACAACCACAAACTGCTTAATCTTCACATGAATTCATTCCATCGGGGTCTTTTCTCACGGGCAAAACCGCCCGGATTACATTATGCAGTATATCGAAAACCCGGGATAAAAATTATGCCGTTTTTTTGTTGGAGAAAGGTTAATGAGCACGAGAACGAAAAAAAAATGGCGGAACAACAGGACGTATTCCTGGAGATATCCATTCATATGCATAAATTACATCATTACAGGTTGGATGGCGTCACTTAATGGCGATGGGCCGATGTTAAATCAAGATATACATGTGTATATAACTCCAAGTGTAACACTACCGTTCACCCATCGCGTGACTCAATTTACTTGGTGTTGTTAAACTTAAATAAAAATGAATTCCATCAATTTCTTCAAGTGCAAGTCCATTGAATTCAATGAGCCGATGACAAAGTGAGTCTTTTCCCCCCTGCCGTCGGCCTGGAGTCGAGATCTACCTCGCAATAACCGACAATTTTTATCTCCTCGATATTTCCCCTTTTTTTTTCCCCCCCACAAAACAGTCGCCATATTGAAATTCCGTGAGTTGTGTGGAGCGAGGACTTCAGTTGTCCACCTAGACGATATTATTATCGTCGCCATAATCGCGTATGGGATGCTGTAAATACACGTGCCCAACATTACCCCAGCACCCAGATGAGAGACGACCCAGGGCAGGAGAGAAGTAAGAGGCCTCTTCTCTTCTCCGTGTGTATACTTTCCGGCGGTATATGCACGTCGTTTAGAGTGACTTTCACTTGCCCTCCGGTGAAGCGTAGATACTGAGCAAAGTTTACGTCCCCATGATATGATCATCCTCGTCTTGCCTCTCTCCACAAGCGGTATATCCCTCTCAGTCTCTCTCTCATCTTTCTCTCCTCCTTCATAATATGTAATAGTACTTTGTGTAACTAGCATCAAGGCAGCTGGTATGGGTGAATAAATGCCATTGGCATCATCCCCCTCACTCTTACCCAGTCCTCCAGATCCTGGAGAAATGGCAATAATTCCATCATAAATTGGAAATAATAATACTTATGGAGAATCGAAGGCAAACGGAAGAGGAAGGGCCACCGAAACTCAGCTAAACTGTTCTGCATCCTAATCAGGGCGTAGCGGAAAAATTAATTGCCGGATGCAATCCGATCGATTCCCACGACTCTATCCCATGTGGGTATTATACGGGCAAGTGTTCGAGTGAGCCAAAGAGAGCGCCTGTGGGAGATTGGAGCCTGTTTTTATTGCGTATCGCCAGTGGAAGCACCCGATCTGTCCGGTCCATTATCCCTCGTGAACACAATGTTTCATATGGTTTGTACCTTTCTTCGTCGACAATATGTCCACTTCTTCGGTCTTTCTCACTGATGCCATTGTTGGATGCAGAAGGGAAAATTTCAGGAAGTCGGTCTGGTCTACCTGGCATTGCGAAATTTAATGACATCACAACAATTAGTTTCTCATGTCAGAATCCATTGGATATTCTGTTGTTTATTGGTTTACCTGGAGGTCTAAATGCCTCGCAATTGGTCCTGGGCTCGATCCCCGAGTCTTAGAGGTGGACATTTACTCAACAATTACATTTGGAGGTTAAGAAACAATCAAACTTCAGTTGATGGTAAATGAGAATTCCCCAGGAACAATGGCGACAGGTATTTCCAGTTAAGCCTGAATGAATTAAATACCTCCAGGCACTCGTCACAAAATGTCCTCACCTCGGGAGAAGAAGCAATTGCTGAGTGTTATTAAAAAAGTATGATAAGCAGGTGAGATCGGCCACGGAGAGAACGGTATGCCCCCCACAATATGAAAACTCAAAACCAAGAAGCAATCAACGTTCAACGGTGTAGACAACTATCAGGCGCTCTACGGGGAGATGGTGGAGTGACTTCCACTCTAATACGAATCCTGGTAATAATATGTAAACGATCCAACTGCGTACGTGCCATCTCATCCACAAATGCTCGTGTGTAAGTGACAAAAGCCAATACATTAACACCGACAGTTTGCAATGTACGTTAATTTGTTTGACTTTTTCTTCTCTCTCCTCGGATAGCGGTTGAACAAGCTCTTCGGCAGTCCACGGGCAATATAACAGCTAATGGTGAAATTGCTTTGGACTATCATGTGGGTGATAGTTGATAGGGTTGTGAGGATGTGTACCCGGACGATGGCGATGTACGAAACGGAACGGTAAGGTACACCGGTACATTCACCAATGACCGAGTGGCACGAATCTTCTCTCGACGATTTGGCCTGCTCCTTCTGCTCTGTCTTCCCTATTTTCAATACATCCATTCTTCGATTATAGTTATTCAGATCCCCGGGGTCGGGGGGACTTGGGACAGACGTGACTCCAGGGTCGACGTGAATGCCTTGCCAATGAGCCACTTCGTCTTCCTGCTCTTCTGGACAAAAAGGGCTGACGGTCCTTCGACGGCTGCACTGGGGGGAAAATAAGTTTGACAGGGACGGCTGTACCTTCCTCGAAGAAACTCTGGGGATTTTGGGCTGATTTTAATGGAAAACTCGAGCCAGCTCGAGAAAACGGTCTCCGACGAGGGTAAGATCTCTTGAGGAAAGAATTCTCTCGTTAATTTTTGAGTCACGAGTTTTTCTGGAGTCCATTTGCCAAGTGAATCTGTCTGGCAGACGATTTTTGGGAAGCACTCGATGGACCTCTTGGGGAAGCATTTTTTCCCAGTACTTCTCTAAAAAACTATTTTTTCCTCCAGTGGGGACTAGAATTCAGAGGATCAACTCAACTCCTAGATAACCAGCGCCAGCAGGTCGATCGAAAAATATGTTTCCTGTCCGTGGGGAACGTCAAGGAAGACCACCAAGATGAATTCAAGTTACGCGGCGAGGCATCGTGGCCTTTGACATTCGGGATCAGACGTAAAAGTATATGTGTATACTCTCCCGTACGTTCACCGGAAGATCCAGGCATTCAATAATATCATCATCAACGATCGGGGGAATCCATCGGGTCACATCTTCCACCGCGCGGATGAGTGAGTGATTTCAGAACATTCCTCAAGGTGCAGGTGAGGCTTAAAAACATTGTACAACGTGGATTTTAACCTCGCGTTTTTTTTTCTTCGTTAAATAATAAACGGGTTTGATGACCCGGAGACTATTTAGAAAAGGCAGAGGGAATTTAAATTATTACTCTCCAGCTTCTGCCAATTATTCTCCCAGCGCTAATGCCGTAGAACATGTTTCTCCTCAATACACCAAATCATAAAAGGTAAAATGATATCCACGAGCATCACGGGATGCCTCAGCAGTGGTAGAAATCGTAGATTTTTGTTTAGGGTCGCTGTTTAATTCCCTACGGCGAGGGGAAAACGGAATTTTTGCGGACTGGCTCGTCTCCATTGACTTACGACCCGAAAATTGACGAGAAACTGTTGGCTCAGACCGAGAAAGCCAAAACCCTCGCCAAGAAATGTTTCTTTGTTTGTTTGGAGGATAATTGTCGCGATTATTTTCCTCACTTCCGGTAATTAGTCCTTTTAATTGTACTCTTTATATACTCACCCTTTTAATCACTCCACCAACTTCAATACGACCACTCGTCTTTTTCGATCCATCCGCACTCTTTTTATCTTCCCCATCCTCGCCGCCATGTTTTATTCCGTCTTTTAACGTTCGCCCTGTTTATTTAAACAAACGTAATTAAAACGTGCAATGGAAATCGCGGTAGGAGACATTGCAAGAGCGAACCTGCAGTAGCGGCCTCCGTCGGCACGGTAAGAACGCCCTGAATTAACTACTTACCAGAAGCCAGTGTAAATGTCTCATTAATCTGGTTGGCGGCGCCACGAGTCTCTTCTTCGCGAGGCCCCGGGAGCGTTAGATAAAATACCATCATCTCCAAGACATTCTGAAAAAATCCACAACAATTAGTTAATTGTTATTAAAAAAATTAATTTCCTGCACCAGAATAATTAGGTAATTAATTGACACTGACAATAGTCAACGAAAATTCCTGGCAGCCGGTATTATCGTGTAACTCCATTTATTTCTGACGGAAATGGTAATTTGCAATTGCTGCCTCGTCTCCCATTGGCGGATGAATTATTGACTTCACATTGTGTCAATATTTTTTGACAGCCACTTCCGGTCGCCAGAGTTGTAGCGTCGTCTTGACTGCAGAGGTCAGCTGCTCGTGATTGGGAGCAAACGCCGAAGTTCACTGTTTGATTACATGTCATACAGACCTAACCTCCTATTGTCAGACTGACAAGCAAAACAATAGCCCAATATTGAGTCATATTTTCTTATCTCGCAGTTTACAATTGAATGGGGATTGTCGCCACAAAAGTCCCTTACGTCTGATAATTTTTTCATTGGAGTTGAGGGAAAGCTAGTCCCAAAGTTCAGTTCACCGAGTTCCCTGGGTATTCCAGAGGAAATGAGAGACTCCCTATAATTAAGAGAACTAAACGTCCAGGGAAGATAATTCCTAGATCATAGACCAAAGAATATTTCCAAAGATTTGTCTACCCGGCTGTGAGTGAGTCCTAATGTCTTTGGAGAATGGAGTCGACCAATCAAGTGACAACCCTCCAAGTCCCCACTGGGAGAATCTGTACAAATTGGCAAATGCCAATAGAGAGTATTTTTCCCCGCATCAGGACGAGTGTGGATTGAGGATTTGTACAGCACACGTCGTCATCCTGGACATAATGAGAGAATTGCGGCCATTGTACGAGGAAATCGCTGCAATAGCTCCACAGTATGATTTTGACGAGAATACCCCGGGTAATGGCTACAGAAGTTTTCTCTTTCTCATTGACAAGTGCATTTTACATTGTGAGACAATTTGTCAACAAATTTATAATCTCAGGGAATCTGTGCTCTTCCGGAAAACGAATTATATGAAGTAAGTACTCGTCACAGTAATCTCATCAATACCAATGACGTTTGTTCATCAGTGAAGTGGTAAAGCAATTCACCTCAGTTTAGACAATCATCAGTTATCAGTAAATATCCAGGGATTGAAGACGATTATCAAAATTTTCGTTAGGATCTTTTTTGTAGACTGAATCGAGGCCTACGAAAAAGGTGATAACAAAAATTCCGCTATCTCCCTCAGATTCCTCACAATTCCTCGAAAACCCCGCGAAGACAAGCCACCAAAGCCACTTTACCACTTGACAGCTGGATTACTGTTTTTAATTACCTTCCATTGAAATCCGATAATTTTATTGATCCTCTCATTGGAAAATTAGGGAGATCGAGGCCTGCTCTCAGCTGATCGCTTCCCTGGCGGTATTCTGCCATCACCTGGACACCCTGAAGAGCTGGAGTCAAATGGGAATGGATAACAGGCCCTCCCTATTCCCATCAGAGGAGCACAGTCCTCAGGAATTGCTGGACCAAGCGGGAAACATCGATCAATACTCCTTCTACGGCAGATGCCTAGGTTTCCAGTACACAGACAGTATGAAGTACATCATGAAAGCAATCCAAGTATCAATGGCCTCATTCAGTGAGCTGTATTACACAAATGGCACCTTCTTCGGTAGATGTGCAAACTCCCTGAAATACGTTGTCGATCCGGAGGCACGAGCTCGACGAATTGTAAATATATCCCAAAGATGTGATGTTCATTTTTGCAAGGCCTACTGGTACCTCCACGACAATAATTTAGTTCAACTTCTCCCCTCGATGATGATCCCAACATTGCCAATCAATCAGGTGATCTCCATACCCCCTGAACAGCTAACTCTGCCGTCGGTGACTGGTGGAGCGGATGTCCAGGTGCCAATTCCCTGCAGCCATATTGGAAAAAAACCAATTCACGTTAAACTCTGGAGTTCCAAGCGCAGAATTGGAATGGTCGGCTCAGCGAGGGCCAGCGGCGACCTCCACGAGCCATCCGATGTACTTTTGTTTCACTGTCATGGCGGCGGGTTCGTTGCGCACGGCCCAAAGACCCACGAGACCTACGTCAGAGATTGGGTGATTGCTCTAGGTGTGCCGATGCTCAGTATTGACTACAGTTTATCCCCGGAGGCACCGTATCCTCGTGCTCTCGAAGAAGTTGTCTATACTTATGCCTGGGCACTCAAGCATGCCAAAACTCTCCTTGGAACAACCGCCAAAAAAGTGATACTCATCGGCGACTCGGCTGGTGCTAACTTAAATCTCGGACTGACTGCTAAATGTCTGCAGATGAATATCAGAAAACCCGATGGTATTTTTATGATTTATTGTCCTGTACTCGTGGAGTTTGTGCCATCACCATCCAGAATGCTGGGTCTCACTGACACAATATTGCCGTTTGGATTTATGATGAAGTGTCTGAGGGCGTATGTGCTCGGCGAATTGACGACGAACAAGAAGGATAAGGACAATGGAAGTGGTGAATACTCAAAATCCGATACGTCATCGTTTGCTGAAGTGTCGGAGAGCGATCTCATTGCAATTGCACTCAGTCCACATGGGGATAAGGCGGATGAGAGCCAATTGGCCTCGCTACCCTCCGACTCGACCTTGAATTCTGTCAGTTTGGCTGAGGCTGACAACACCCACGGCCTTGAGATCACCAGGAGCGAGGACAGGAGTGAGAGCACTTCGCAAGAGTATATTCGGAGGTTTTTAGATCTCTACAAGAATGTCGGCTTCAAGAAGTCAGCTACGCCAACAGCTGAGCCCAGTGCTGATGAGGCTGATCGTTCTGATGGGCGGGGGACTTCCAGCTTTTTGGGGTTCTCTTTTGGATATGGCGACAGCAAGGTTAGGGAGCTTGATACTGATTGTACAAAGAGCCCGACGGAGGAGCTGATTTTCACTGTGCCGAGGGATCCTTACCTCAGCCCTTTTCGACATCCTGATGAAGTACTTAGACAGTTACCGACGTGCAAAATAGTTGTCAGTATTTCCTATTGCTCTTGTTTTCTTGGTTTCTCGCTTTGAAGGCGTTGGGATTTTTGATGGGCTCATTGTTCTTTGGATTTTGCAGACTTCGACCTTGGATCCTTGTCTGGACGACTGCGTCATGTTTGGGAGGAAATTGAGAGCACTTGGAAATGATGTTGGATTGGATATTGTTCCGGGCCTACCCCATGGCTTCTTAAATCTCGCAGTGGTCAGTATCAGCTAGTGATACCAGCACAATTTGGTTCATCATTTACTGTCCAATTCTTGGACACAGAAGAAAAATGGCCGCCACGTCGCCTTAAACCATAACCTCTTTTTATTTTGCAGGCCTCCAAAGAGGCAGCCGACGCCGCCGAGTTCTGCGTGAAGAGGATAAAGGAATTGATCGATATGTAACTATTTATTTACATATTCTATATAACTTGGGCTGTCTCGGACATTCCGAGAACAAATTATTCACTATTTTATTGCTGAAGAGTGAAAACAAGCGCGCAAATGAAAGAAAAATGAGCGCGACGAGAGTATTTTCTGTGGCACATATTTTTTGACAGCACTTATTATTCTCTCGCCGGGAGAAAGAGGAGGATCTCGTCGAGGATGGCCTGCCAAATATTATTCAGGGTTCGCAATTCAATGGAAAGTCACACTCTGAGTCCAACAAAAGTTCCAAAAATAAATGTTCACTTTGCGGGTCAACGATGTTTCATGTAATTAATATTTTAATAATTAGACTTAGGTCTTGAACTAATTGTTCTCGATGGAGTGCAACCTAACGCTGGCGTAAAGTACTCGGAGTCGGGAGGGGGTGTCACATAAAATACACGATTAACTCAGAACCAACTGCTTCAATGGCACCAAACAATTCCTTCTATTTATTGAACCTACAGAATATCGATGGATATAAATGTTTTTCTTTTGTTGCTTACAACGAACTTGTTGATAATATTTTTTATACCCAATCTGTCAGACATCAGACTCACTCGTCCTAAATTTTCCCGTCACAATCGCAGTAAATGAGCAAATTGATGAAATAATAAATCAACAAATGACCAAAGGAGGAACACATAAATTAATGGCAGTGGTAAATTAATGTAGAAATACAAGAGAATTTTATTGACATTTTGTACAGCAATGAATTGATATGATCAAAGTAAAACAGAAGTAAATGAAGTGTGAAAAATGGGGGAGGGGGGGAAATTGAACTTAAAACAACGAAGGAAGAGAGAGAGAGAGAGAGAGAAAAAAAACTAGAATGTTATTTCCTTCATTTACTGATTGGATACTTGTCGATTTGTGTCTGATTGTGGATGCACGGTTTTCTGTAGTACATGTGCGTCTGCCGGTTCAATTCTCTTGTAATATTGTTGCTTCGTTGCTACTATTTCGAAGCCAAATTTTTTATAAAAATCAATGGCTCCCTCATTGTTGACTTGAACGTGTCTACACAGTGAGAATAATCAATCGATGAGTGATAAACAATAACAATAACAAGAGACAGAGAGAGTTCAAAGTGTAGGGGACAATTGTTTTGATTTACTTACAAAAATATGGAGTTGAAGTTTTCATCTTTTTCAACATAATTTAATACGTGTTGAACCATAACTGTACCGATGCCAAGCCTTCTGTATGGTGACAAACAACCTAGAGTCATTATGTATAATCGACGGGAGTTCTCGGAGGTGTCTACACGGCAGCAAACAGCGCCGACCTTTGCAATTGAAAATAAAAACAATGAGAAGAGAATTAATTTATGTATTATTGAGAGGTCTTTTGTCAAGATCAATAAATTGAAATTTTCATTGGTAAAACTCCAACAGCTGATCGGGGGCTTTTTTCACCAATTTTCAGGTGATTCAGGGGCCAGATCAGGAGATCCCTGAGCTAGTCGACGGACTCTGACGTTAAGAGGCAGGGAGAACTTCCCACCCGAGTCAGAGAAAGAGATTCCAAGGCGACTTTGGAAAAGTCAAAGTCTTACGAGTGTTGTCAGTTTGGCGTTTGCACTCTAAGAAGTTAGAGTTTGGTAAGTAAGAATTGATTGACAAACACATTTAGCGTCTAGTTGATTGATCAGTTCATAACCTTCCATCACCTCTGGCTTGCCAATTGCACTTGACCGGGGAAACGGGGAACAGCTTATGTGGATTTAATGAACAATCGAATAAAGTTGGATTATTACCACTATATCGTTGTAGTAGGCCAGCTTGGCGAGCTCCCCAGCTTCCAGGACATCCTTGTAAAATTTTTCATTGTAGGAAACGGGAAATACAACCTGATTGAGTAGCTTCAATTGCTTTATATTGTGCGGCGTTACGTCCCCAAGTTCGATTTTTGCCCTGTCAAATAATCACTCCATGAGAACTAACGACACATGTGATTGTAAAAATAAATAGAAAATATGCTGGAGCAGAGCGTGGAGATGGGGTTAGAAAGGGTTTCACTTGTGGCTCACAACTCCTCGTTAAAAACATTTATTCAGTGCTTTTAGAGGATAGGGTTAATGGTCAAACCTCAGCTTTCTCAATTATCCTAACCAAATGAATTAATGGAAAAGCTTCTAATATTGTCGTTGAAACTGGAGGTGTTAACCTAAAAATAATCTGGACACCAAAGTCACTCACCTAGTCATAATTGGATATCGTCAATTCAATGTTGCCGACTGAATTTTCTATAATTAATTAATCGATTGAGCCTATTATGGGAGAGTGTCGGAATTATGATTCCATCCACCCGGCGATCTTGGGCCGCACCGTAATTTTTCAACTCTTCTAACGGACCTGAATTTTACGTCATTCGATTCACCAGAGTCTGGGCATTCATGAGGTGGCCATAGCGAGTACCAATTCTCGGCGCGCAATCCCAATTCCCAAAAAAACATTTGGACACTGACAATTTATCAACTCGACAATGGCTAACAGAACATTGTTCAATACTGCTCAAATTAAATTAGTTTAATTGAATTGATTATCAGATTTACTTGATTATTGGTTAATGAGAGGCCTAATGTGCCCTGAGTTACCAGCCTCACAAGATAAGTACCAGAAGTAGGTACATCTGTACGAAAATCGGGTGGTAATGTAGGCGGGGGTCGGTATGTCAGCGTTCGCCCATCGCGTGCTGACTCTGGAGGGAATTAATCAGACTGCTCAGGTTGTGCATCAATCAGCAGTTCGTGGAGAAGGTCTGAGGATTGGGGACAGATTAATCTTCCACTCCAATCTCCATTACTCACAGAAATACCAGTGGAACCTCTTGGGAGAGGCGCCGGCCGCGAGGCGACATCCCCAGAGCCATAAAAATGGCCGGAGAAGGAGTTGATGAAGAAGATGACGGCCGTGAAGAAGACGAAGGACTAGACTGAAGGTCGAGACGTAATCTTCGTGTGTAGCACTTGGACTGATCGTCCAATCTATCCAATCGATCTGATCTTGGCATTCGCCGAATCTCCGGAAGGCATCAGGTGATTGATGGAGATGATCCGTTGGGAAGTCAATCTCCGATACAACGAGCACAACAAACTCCCAATGAACGTACAACAGCGGGGAGATTCCCAGGAAAATGGCGTCGTACACTGGGAGAAGAAAAACTGTGTCCAAGAAATTCCACAACAACGATAATTTATTTACAAGAACAACTGTACGTCTCATTTTGACATCAACGAAGCCATTTTGATTGGCCTTCCACATTCTCGTGACAGGATATTATTGAATGGGATTCCGAATAGGTAGGATAGGATTCAGGATACTTCTCACTATAAAATTAGCAAGAAATTTGTCCTGAAGTAATTCAGTCCAAAAAATTGTCCAACCGTGTCCATAAGTTTGTTGAAGATGTTGAAAGTTAGCGTGCCCTCAGGTACTTCTTCTGGAACTCCTCTCCGAGTCATTGAACTCATAAATCAATTGTTCTATTTTTCCAGAAATTTATTGACCCTCTCGTTGGAGATATCCAAGATGGGGAGCCCAGTCCACCTCGCCAGTAGTTCAGCCCCGAAATAAGTCAGCCATCGGCTTTGCCTCTCCACCGACTGAGAGACAATCGACCCCCCGGCGTGGACGTAATCACTCGACAACGCCGCTGAATCATTTGCGACTGGCCCAGCCGAAGCCGAGAAGCTATATCACACGAAAGTAAAGTTGAGTAAATAACTTTGCTCAATGTATTCCGGGGAGCGTAGAGATGTAGGCCGCCCAGAATTCCCACGTCGCTCAAGGGTTTTGTCTGACACCTCAGAGAATGCATCGATTCCTGCGTCACGAGTGAGTACCCAGACATCCTCAGACTCTGATTAATTGAACATAAAAATTCCTCTTACCCCAGTATAAACAAAAACCCATTCCCCCCGATGATGTCCCTCGCAAAAGCCCCCCCCCCCCCATCTCCATCTCTCATCACCGATACAGTCCATTAACCCTTCGCAATCCCACGGGATCATTAACAACAATTGTCTCTCCAAATGAGTGTCATGAGGGAAAAAATCCACGGGCTGAACAATAAATCTTTATTCTATCGATTAAAACCCCGATGAATGCGCATGTCCAATCCTGTATATGAGGGAGGGACTTTTTCCTCCCTTTTGTCCACCAGACTTTTATTGTTTAACATAACAATGCACACTCATGGCTTGCGCTTAACTTTATGCAACATGATAAAAAAAAAATCAATAAACCAGTTGTAGGCAATAGGAAATAAAATATGCATAGGGAGATAAGGGAGGACATAAATAGCTGATAGGTAGACGATTGTCTTTTTATGTCCTCACCCCCTGGGACAAAAGCCGAGAAATCAAAACCGACCAAGTCCCTCATTGTCAGCACCACCAGAGCAGCTCATAAAACCTAATAAATAGCAAAAAAAAGCAGTTCACATGTGCTCGTGCACCCCCGAAGAGCATCAACGGGAGGGCGGGGTGCCTCGTGAGAGGTTTCCCATGAATAAGAGCCTCCAAAAGCGAGGACAGCCCTCGGTAATGCGAAAGACCTGATGGAATTCGTGTGTGACAATCAGCTGTGCACTCAGCGTGAACGACATTTCCCGAGGATTGTCGAGAGCGTCCGAGAGTGGGCTCCTCTGGAAGGTTGCCCCGCGTGGTGTCCAACTCTCTGGGTAATAACACAAGGACAGGACTCGGGTTATAGCCGTGAGGGGGTGAGGGAGGAATGGGGAGAGCAGGAGCAAAGCTCTGGCGCACGTCCTGATACATCAGTCGCACAGGAGCCGCCCGAGAAGGCGGTTCGTCCGCCGAGTGTTTGTTCCACTGATATCAATCAGTTTATTACAGACCAAAGACATTCTGAGATACTCGTACCTCAAGCCAGATCGATCTCAGAGTCTCATTGAATAATTGACAAATCCTTTTGATAAATCCAGTTATTGAGTTTAATTTTTTAATCAGATTTGTTGTTATCCAAGAGGACTATCGACTGATGCCTACCGTCGGCAATCAGCCATCCAAACGAACACATTAATTATGAACAATATTAATCGCTCCTATTGATGTACATAAGCCGTTAATTGCAATTACTCCCATGTTTTTTCATTTGTAAAAACACCGAGGGGTCACGAGAGTGCGCATTAGTGGGCCTCATGACGACAGCCAGAGTCTGGGTCAAACACGGGCGAATCATGACCCAAATGAACGACGTGTACGTCACATGGCTCTACGGGTTCTCCGGGTGTATTCAAATGATTCTGTCGTAATTGAGAGAACTCAGGGACGGCCTCCTTATCACTCATGGGCTGTTTGTTTATTATCATTCATTTTGCGGACGACTGCGGCTGATAGCACTCCAAATTATCATCCCTCATCTCGCCCAGAATCATTAGGCTCACCAAGATTACCAAGGAAACAACCGGAGCCCCATTATTATTGTTATTACTAGCAATGGACACTGGACAATCACTTTGTACCTAGAGGCCCCGGGTGCAGGGAATATTCCAAGGGTCGATTGGGGAAGGACAACTGCTGGAGGACATTCTTTTGCCCACGACAACCTCCCAGGATTTCACGGATTTATGGTAAGTCCATGATTTATTGATGATTTTTTTAATTGTAAGCGTCCGTGTCTACTCACTCAAGCGTAGTTTCATTATTATTTCTTTTTGGAAAGCGATACCGACCTTTAAGCAGTCCATATCGGATGTCTGACGGGGGGAAATTGAGTGGATCTCAGGAAAGGGCGCACTTTGTTCTATCGATATTTTGTGGATTGCCTGCATCATCATCGTGACGGGAGAATTCTCATTTTACTTTGCTCGTCCGCAATTTGGGGTGTTCCTGGAGTAGTTTCGGAGGGTTCATTTCTTTTTTTTGGGGGGCATCGGAGGAGGGCCACTTTTGGAGCCAATCCATCAATGACAGTTGAATAGCGTGAGAGAGCAGGAGAGACAACTGATACCCTCCGTGATAAATTGAATTCTTCAGCGAAAAATTATTGTTCCGGAGTATATACATAAATATATTATATACATGTATATTATATATTTATAAGTCCCCCCCAAACAAAGGAAATTAAAATTTTCTGGAGAAAAGCTTCTGGATCTTGTTCTTTCTGCCTGCAAAATGTCAATTCTAAATTGTTCTCTTGTAGTGGGTAGACTATTTTATATATTATATAATATATATGCAATATATTGGGTATATAATATGTAAGCTAGTATATTGTATATATTGTCAAATATATTATTCAATAGATAGATACAAAAAGAGAATTTTAAGGTGTTAATGTCAGGAGAAGAATGGAAAATGAATTAATTAGTCAAGGATGAGAATAATAACAATTAAATTAATCTGTGAGAATGTCTGATGGGGCGGGGGGTGTTGGTTAATTTCTGGAGAGAGAGTCCCGAGTTCTCGGCGATCTCGGGTTCGATTCCCGGCTGGGGCTTTTCTCCAGCAGATTTTAATTTGCTTTCCTCAATACCTGACAAACTCCAAAGCTTTTTTCCTTCAGGTGACCATATTCAACTTTACCCTTTGGTAATTGTTAATGAACGTCGGTTACTATCAACAAATTATCCTGACAGTGTATTTTTATATTAATCAATGGTGGACATTATTTGCACCCACGTCGGACTGGAAACCCTCTACCTCATTATGGAGCGAGTGTCCTACCGTCTCGTGTCTCAAAATATACGGGAGAGTGGGGTGGAAGTGGCCATTTGCTTAATTAATGATTGTTCATTTAAAAATTAAGGATATGAGTGGCGTGGAGAAGTACGGCCACGACCTGGGGAGTCGAGGACTGCCTGGCACTCAGATTAATACCCTCAGCGTAATCCTTGCCTGGAGGACATTGTTAATTCATCAAATTTGCCAAAATGGCCGAACAATCGAAGAAACTACATTAAAAATTGTTTAAAAATTGACAGAAATTTAGCAGAACCCGGGGGTAAACGATTCCACCGACTCCGCCCTTTCTAGTCCACATTCCTCCCGAAGTTTTAGATTTTTTTAATATTTTTTTGGGGTTTATTGAGTTGATCTGCCCCCCTGCACGTGTTTTGGCTTGTCAGACGATTTGACATCTTTTTTACGCGAGATAAAAAATATTAAACAATCCGGGGACCCCGGCGGTCTAGTGGGAGGCGAAAACGACGACCGGAAGTGCCCAAAGAACTTCCCAAAAATATTATTAAATAATTTAGGATGGAGTGGCGTGGGGCCGCGGTGTCAGAGAAGTTACAAAATGATTCCACTTAATCACTGACAGAACATAAATAGGGGATGTACTCCCGGAAATAAATGATACGTGATTAGGATAAGAATTCCACCCGACGTGGCGGCTAGGGGAATGATGAAATACTCAGAATAACAATAATAATATTAATCTAACCTGAAAATCTGCCTCTGACTTGGCAAATATTCCCCGGACAAGGATTTCAAGGGAATTTTGCTGGAGGAAATTCGGGCGTTTGGTTGGACAACAAACAAACGGTTTGGTTTAATTGTTCAACAAAATGACTTGTCCATCGCTGGATAATTCAGTTCATGGAAGGATTATTATCAAACAATTAGTCCTGTAGAATAGGAAATTATCTGGTAAATCACCAGTCTCACTGCATTTGTTTTAGTTACGAGACGACTGCGTCAATTACCGAATTTTTTAATGTATTTTTTAGAATCATTTTTACCTGCTGCTGTCCCTCATCCACAGAGATAACAAATCAGCTGTCACGAGCCTCGTTTACGGGGATGGGGTTGTATCTGGGAAATGTCAGACTTCTGCATTCGACAATGAGATTGTATTTTTAGAACGTCAGGTGTAGGTGTGCAACGACAGGGTTGGGTTATGTCATTTGGTTCTTCCGGGGAAATTAATTGCATTTATTATTTAACAACAATGGACGAGAGCCGTAACCCCACCGTTAGAAATACCCTGGACATCAGGTAATTCCAGCCAGCCTGGCCTGTCAATTGTTTCATTAAAAATTTCTTGTCGATTTTATATTGAGAATAATTCTGAATTCCATCCAATGATTTCCTGTGGCTTCACAGGAATGTTGATCCCCTTCTTTGATCTGATAATTCATCTGGATGTAGACTTGCTCCACTTGGGGATCGCCGAGGAAATTTCTGTAAGAGAGTGATTAATTTATTAGCGGAAAATTCAGGGAACAACTCACTTACCCCGTGCATATTTGGGGGAGAGGGATTGTATTAGCTCCTTATTGACAAGGAAATCTCCACGGATCAGGATAATTGCGTTGGGGTCGGTGGGCCTATCATGTGCCTAACGCTAGTCAATATTGCACACGGTATTTGTGAGCTTAATTGGATTTCGTTCTTATCCCTATCCCCTCCCCAAATTGCGGCTGTAGTGGGAAAGTGATGGAGAGTATGACGCAGAGGCTCTCTAGGGTCGACACAAATGAAAAAGGGCTTCTCAAATGTACGAAATATATTGAATGACCTCTACGATCTTCGAGATTGTTGTCATGTCCACAGTGGTTGGCTCCAATAAACGTACACACTGTTTGCTCAGTAAATCATCGGACGCCGGAGGTTACCAACGCTTCCAGACTCCAAGAGATTGATCAAACTAACCACAAATAAATTGCCCAGTATTTTTTTTTTAACTCACCACAAGCCCCGCTGACAAATGACCATTTTCAGAATTTGTTTTTAATTTCAGTCCTCGGGGGACATTCTCGTCCAACTCAAGAGCTCCGGGTGCCAATCTCCGTCCGGACTATCCATTTTTTTCAGTAAAAATTCCTTCTCAATTTTATATTGAGAGTAATTCACGAGAAATAATTACACTGCAGTGATTTCTGGGGTTCTGAATCAATTAGATCACTCTAGGATCAATTAGTAAATACCAACGAAGACTTTGGAGCAAGTGGAGACCGTTTCTTGTCCCATTCACCTCCGGCCCCAACTTAAAAAATATTAAAACACAATTCCACTCCATTGTTACCTGATTTTCATCAGTAATTGTTTTTTGTGTAATACCGAGGTGAAAAAAATATCTGCCTCCTGTGAGGTTTGAACTCACGACCCCTGGTTTACGAGACCAGTGCTCTACCACTGAGCTAAAGAGGCGAATTAAATTTCTGATTGTTAGCCTGTTCAGTCCTATTTCAGTGGCATTACGCTCATTATTTTTTATGTAATTCTCCCCAAGATCATCAAACAGGAGTAATTACAGTTCAGGAAACAATTCCCAAGCCCTGGGGAAGAAGAATGAGTACATGACAATATAAAATTGCTCAGAGACGAGAGAGAAAATGAATTGTCCACTTGAAGAATTTATGACTTCAGTGGAAATGTGAGAGATCATTTGCAGTCTGATCTGAAAAACAATAAATTTGAGTTGACAGTGTCCGTGGCGACTGTCACCCCATGTTTGTCCCCATGAATTACCAACTGGCAACCGGAAATATTGCCTAGTGAGGTTACTAATCATTAGTTAATGAGTCTTGTCCAAATGAGTCATTCACACTCACTTTTCAACACCAGCAACGCAAGCGAGGGATGGCCCACCCACCGCCAAGCCCACAATCGCGTGGAGCCTTACAATTGAGTTGGCATTAGCTATTATGATCTGGGATAAAGATTAACATAACAAAGAATGTATCGCCCGGATGAATTGTCTCGATTAATGGTCCTGGGGAGGTGCAAATCCTCCCTAAAAAATCGTGTCTACGATCACAACTCTCGGTAGCGAATTCAATGGTCATCATTAGATAACAAAATTATGAACAAATTGGGAGGTTGAGGTTGACTTGGAGGTTAGGTATTACAATCTCCGAATAACCCTGTCCACAATTAAATCATTCACCATGAATTACTGGTAATTAACGGATATCTTGTATTTATTTTGTAGGTGATAAAGCCATATTCATCGTTTACTATTTGTGGGTTAAACGATACAAGATATGGAGGAATGGTTGAGTGCACTGAGAACTGGAGGTGAAGGTAGGGCAAAAGGTGAGCCTGGAGCTGCTGAATTTCTCGGTGGTAATCATCAGTGGTATGCCACAAGTCACGCCAGGCCTACCTACTGCAATGTCTGTCGAGATGCACTTTATGGTAAATAAATAAAGATGATTTTCTGCTG
>JAPYZM010000679.1:0-21615 GCA_030522845.1 Psyttalia concolor
TTCCTTCTTGGTAGGGGTTACATCGCATGGGCTCAGCTGCGAGGTGTGTAAATATAAAGTGCACAAGAGGTGCAGTCCTAAGGCCATTAATAACTGCAAGTGGACCACCCTGGCATCGATAGGAAAAGATATCATTGAAGATCACGATGGGGTTTGTATTTTTTTTGCTAAAACTATTCTATCGAGTCCACGATATTGATCTTGTCTTTCGGCTAGCCCAGGCCAACTTCACTGGCTCCTCAGATGTTGCTGCCGATTTTTTAGGAGCTAGACCCCACGGAAAATATAAATAATTCCTCTCAGATTCATCACTGACTTCACTGAATGCATGTCAACCGCCACTGATGGATTTTTTCTTCTTTTTCAATCACAGAATATTCAAATGCCTCACCAATGGCTGGAAGGGAATTTACCAGTGTCTTCCAAGTGTCCTGTATGTGATAAAACCTGTGGCTCAGTTCTCAGGTGAGATATAACAACATCCGTGTACGTGGAAAATGGGAATTGATCCAGCGAATTAATCCGCCGATAAATCAGCTGGTGGAACAAAATTAATCTTCGAGTGTTACGGGTTCCGGAGACAGCCATTGAACTTTGGAATTTTTTTAGGCTACAAGATTGGAAGTGTCTGTGGTGCCGAGCAACAGTTCACACGGCCTGTAGGCCCTTGTTCAGCCCCGAATGTCCTCTGGGTCCTTGTAAGCTGAGCGTTGTCCCTCCAACGGCATTACACAGCATAGGTAACGTTGAAAAATGCGAAGCCATTGAATTCTGCGATTCCGTTGGCTCTCCTAATATCACATCTGATGATTAATTCCCATTAATAGGTAGCGATGAGGCTTGGGAGGCAGTCAGACCAGTAGCATGTAGTCCATTATTAGTCTTCGTCAACAGCAAATCGGGTGACAATCAGGGAATGAAATTTTTGAGGAGATTCAAGCAATTATTAAACCCCGCACAAGTTTTTGATTTGATTAAAGGAGGCCCTGGACCCGGGTAAGTCAGCCATTCTCAACTTCCCGCACTCAACTCACACAACAATTAATTCATTATCTCATGGCTATTGAACGCAATTACCAATTGGAGGAAACGGGTTGGGGAGACGCGATCATTTTTCATATTTCTCATTTTCTCGAGTCAAATTCCGCTCAGTTAGGTTACAATTCCGCCATTACACGTTCAGATTTACATTAAAAAACAGTCGGTTTACGGCCAGGAGTTGCTTGAAACTGTTGAGGAAGTCGCGTAATTATCTTCGAGATAAACAAAACAACTAGATGAATTATTATTATTAACAATCGAAGTTTGTCGGACACGAGTGACATTTGAAAGTCCATCGCTCGATCGCTTTTAAACAATCGCTAGTGGATAACAGAAACAATTCCAGAGCAGCGGCAGACATCTTAACAACTTGCATGCAGGCTACAATATCCATTGTCTTCCATTTGAGCCAATTCCCAATCAATCCTCACCCAATGCCGGAGGAAAATCCTGCTGTTGAAATTGTTAGACTGTAAAATTAAATTGTCCATTTATTTAATCATGTTATATTAAGTGGAATATAATAAACAGGCTAAGACTCTTTCGACATTTCGACCCGTTCCGGATTCTAGTCTGCAGTGGAGATGGGTCTGTGGGTTGGGTCCTTTCGGAGATCGATCGGTTAGGAATGCACGTGAGTAACACCAGTAACGCCGCGCTATTTTATCCTGTGACTTTTCTCATTTCTTCTTCATGCCACTCAGTCTCTTCTCTTCTTCCTCGTCAATAATCAGTTGATATCTTCGCTGTTACATAACCTCTCTTTAATCATTTCTACTTTGCATGGAACTCTGATTTTTTTATCACTCCTTAAACAGCTGACAATTGTCCGATTGTCCAACGCCTCCACCATTTTATGTTGATCAGTCCAGGTAATTAGGGGGATAATTAGGTATCGCCGGGAGTGCTGGGCAAATGTGTCTTCCAGGGGAAGATTATTATTATATTATTAATTAGTCCGCCATCTTGGGATGTGATTACTCGTCTGGATTATCAGTTCTTGGTCAGGAGATTGCTGGCCACGAGTCCAGGAGTCCCGAATCAATTGAGTTTCGCGGAGGGGAAAAATTGTTTGCGTTGTTAAATTCACGGATTACCAAAAAAAATTGAATGAAATTCCCATCAAATGCTGGGGTGAATGTTATTAAATAAATTACGCGGAGTATTATTTTCATTATCTCTCTGTTACTACTGTTCTTGTATCTCAGTATGCTCGTCAACCCCACAAATGTCACATTTCCCTTCACAAAACCTTGATAAACATCTGACTTTGCTTACAGAAACAGTGTCAAGTGGGCGTACTTCCGCTTGGCACGGGAAATGATCTCGCCAGGGTGCTCGGCTGGGGTGCATCGTGCGACGATGACACCCATCTACCGCAGTTATTAGAGAAATATGAGAAAGCTGGTACGAAGATGTTGGACCGATGGAGTATCATGACCTTTCAGCGTAGTATTTCCCTTCCGTGTCACAAAATGTCACCTAATCAGTCGAAACCATTATTGAGTGTGTCAATAGTTCATCAGTACGAGGATAATGTCATATCACATTTAACGAATATGATACAGTCTAATCAGGACACGATAATGATATCCAGTGCCAAGTGAGTAAACCACTCATCGATTAAGTTTAATTGAAGGGAAATTTCGTTGAGGTGATCAGTTAAATGAGTACACGATCCGGCACTTATGGCCGTCGGGAGGAAAAATTCGGAAATTAACTGGGGCCACTCCGAACGCCAGACAATCACTTCAGCATCTCCAATGTTCACTTTATTTTGCAGAGTTCTACGGGAGACGGTGAAGGATTTTGCTACGAAATTGCTCGAGGCGAATTATCAAATGGGCGATCAAATATTGTGCGAGAAGTGCCGAATACTCGAGCACGAGGTGGATCAATTACTTCAAATAATTAATAATGAGGAGGGTTCAGCTAACAACGACGAGGATCCCGACGAGAGACTACTCGAGTCGGATGCGTATCCGTTGATGGGGGAGTTTGAGAAAGGCTCGCTGGAGAAACCCGAGAAGGATATGACAAATCGCAAGCGAGTGAGGAGGATTCGCGACTCATTCGAGCAGGACAGAATATTGTCAAAGGCCAATAGCTTGAAGCGCGCCATAAGACAATTAGTTGAGCACGCTGAGGTGGTCATTGATGAGCAGAAAAATCAATCGGTCAAATTATTTAATAAGCATCCCAATATGGCGGTCATTTCTGAGGACAACAGCCCCACCAATAGATTGGAGCAGGACTTCTTGGACTCCAAGTGCATACCCAGCGACAGTAGCATGTTTCTTATACCAACGCCTATGTCGTCTGAGAGCAGTGATGTCTCTCCTTGCGCTAGTCCTATGCCAAATCTTGTTTCTCTCAGTCCTATGCCTGATTTACGGAGAGATTCACAAGCTGAGGATATGCTGACTCTTCCAGCGCCAGATGGATTCGCTGACAGTCGAAGAAACAGTTCAAATGCCGCTCCAGGGTAAAGTCCAGGAATTTGATCATTCCCATGAAATTATTTATTACAGCATAATTTTTTTGTTTAATTGTGCGTCGGGAGAGTGAACTCATACACCCCCGCAAGCCTCATTGTGGAGAATTTGTTGTAAAGTAAATTAACAACTGCTGATCATTTCAGGATTTTTCAATTTTCAACCCCAGCAGACAGTCTCATGGTTCAGCACGCCATGGAAGTTGTGGCGGAGCAGCAGTCCGAGCAGTCTCAATTAGAAACACCGACGGATAATCAAATAACCGTAACAAGTACAACATTAGACACAACATCTAAATCTGATGACACGACAATCCAGGATGTCATGATATCGCCGGACTCGGACTCTCCGAACTCGACAAATATATCGCTGATCCACAGGACAGATCACGCGACGAAAACGGAAAACTCTAGGAGCAGTGGTAGCAATAGTATAGCCAGTTCCGACAGCATTGTTTCGGATACCCTGGACTCCAAAAGCTTCACCGTGAAACACAGCGAAAGTGAAATTGGTGAGACATTTGTTTGTCTCTCCGGGCAATAAGTTGACACAATTTGTGGGGAATTTCTTGTATACGGATAATTTTTCTGACACTTTTCAGGGCACATAGACAGTGATATATTGGACTCTACGAAGCTCTCCGAGAGTCCTGACATTGGACACATTGACTCACCGGAGCTATCAGAGCTACAGAATTCTGAAAGTATCATCGACGATCTGAGCTCCCTGGGGCAGGATTTAATGAGTACAATGTTGGGTGAAAAATACGATTCAGTTCGTGAGTGCATCGAGACAGTCGCCGATAAGCCGAAGAAATACTGTAGTCTGGCGCAATTTGTTGAGGGCAACGACATCGCGAGGAGATCTTTCAAAAGACCTTGTCGATATGTCTCCTCATTACTGAAAGACGTAAGGCAGGCCAAAGTTACCAAACAATTTAGTACTGAAGTTATGAAAAAAATAACAGCCTAGAAAGCCAGGCGATAGAAGTGAAACTTCATGGATCTCGATGGGCACTTGAAATGAAAATACTCACTCTAGCCAGTTTTGTACATTTTTCAATAGTTGGGAATTAGGTAGGGGCTATGCGTTCCACATTTTTAAGGTAGAACAGTGGGATTAATGGATGGAAAGGATTTTTGGTCTGTGGGAATTACTTCCGATTATCAGCCGAGTGCTCTTCCCATCTGAGCTATCCGAACATATACTGATTTCCATTCCAATTATCTGTCAATATTGACGACACGTGCTAGAGATACTTTACAACATAGCTAATCCCCATATAAATTACCATCCGAGCTCGCCATACTCGGGTCAATAGTACGAACACTAGATGGAGCAACGATATTCCGTGCTCTCCCACCCCTCCTCATGCCACCCATCGCTCATTTCGTCGGAGTTAATGCCCCTCCCCGCATGCGACCCCTTTCTCATTTTTTCCTCCTCCGAATCTGTCGCTTTTTCGTTTCTCTCCCATGTCTTCTTCCGTCCGACAGCCCCATCACGCGCCCCATCCCCTCCTTTTTCCTGTCGCCCTTTCGTTTCATTCGATACTGGAATTACACCCCAACGAGCGCAAAGAAGTTTCACTTCAACAAATCCATGAAACCCGATTGATGTTCCTTAAATGATTTATGTCTAGGATCAGAAACTAGGTGACCAATTTTTGGATGGAAAGGCGGACTTACTGAGCCCAGTTTGTTGCTTCAAAGTGACATCCGACCCAGGACGTGACCAAAAATCACCTCAAAATTTTCCTCCCGCAATAAGCGTCATAGTTGATCCCCCAAGTCCATCGATGTCAATTGAGAGTCACATTGAAGATAATCCCTCGAAATTGCGGAGGCTCAGTAGATGTAGTATGGAGCGGCTGAGTGTGGAATTACCGGAGCTTGGATTTTCCCCACAGGCAACGCGTCGAATAAGCAGCGGTAGTTTATTAAAAGCCTCGGAGGTTGTTTCATTAGCAGCCACAGCAGCGAGATTTGGTGGATCGAGCATGAGTCTTCGTCCCGATCGTGCCTCGTCGGTAGACAAAACAGAGGACACCAAGAAACTACCGATAATCAATCCCCTCGTGAGACTTCCAATGTGGCCCAATGTGTCCGGTGGAGCTGGACTGATAAGCCAAGCACTTCTTGCCAATGCTGACGCACTCTGTGCTGCGGTATCGCCCCTCATGGATCCCGACGAGACCCTCATGGAGGGTTACTTCGAGCGTTGCGTAATGAACAATTACTTTGGCATTGGCATCGACGCCAAGATCAGTCTGGATTTCCATCAGAAGCGAGAAGAGCATCCGGAGAAGTGTAGATCCAGGGCGAAGAATTACATGTGGTATGGAGTGCTCGGATCGAAGCAGTGGCTGCAAAAGACGTATAAAAATCTTGAACAACGAGTGCAACTTGAGTGCGATGGCCAACGAATTCCTCTACCCTCACTGCAGGGCATTGTTGTTCTCAATATTCCTAGTTTTATGGGCGGTACGAATTTCTGGGGTGGAACAAAAGAGGGGGATTTATTTTTGGCCCCCTCATTTGACGACAGAATTCTCGAAGTTGTTGCTGTCTTTGGTTCTGTTCAAATGGCTGCATCGAGGCTCATTAATTTACAACATCACCGCATAGCACAATGCCAGACAGTGCAAATTAATATTTTAGGGGATGAGGGTGTTCCAATTCAAGTTGATGGAGAGGCGTGGATACAGCCACCCGGTATTATCAGAATTATTCATAAGAATCGCATGCAGATGTTGTATAGAAATCGTGCACTTGAGACGTCCTTGAAAACGTGGGAGGAAAAACAGAGGAGCAATACAACGACAACAGTATCACAATCAACGTCAACCCTGAACAACCAATACAGGTCTCGTTCTAATTCCCGCCGGCTGACAATAGACAGTAAACCGATACAATTATACGAAGAGGAATTCAATATTTTACTTGGATTCATTGAGGTTGTCACAACGCTGGTGAAATGGGTGAAATTGTTGATTATTTCTCATCCGAGTCTGGAGCCTGCTCTCTATCAAATTGCTGATAGGACGGCCAATAGTCTGGAGAAAGTCCATCCTGACGGGAAAATCCTCGAGGGGGTGAGTAAATCAATCGGACGATAAACAAAAAATTATCGGAAAATTTTGAGGTTAGGTTTATGGGAGGAAACTTTTTTTTATTCATTAAACAGCCAAGCTTGCGACCAGTTGTCACCGAAGTGGTATCCAATGCGCGACAATTATACGAGGAATCCTGCGAGCTGCTCCGAGACAAAGCCCATAAGCTCGTAAGTCAATAAAATGGCTCGATCATTTTGATTCTTATGTTATTGCAATATTTCAATGTAACCGCTTGTCATATTGCAGAGGTTGCGGGAGGATTTGGAGAACAAATTGTCCCAGGCATTGGCAACGATGGAGCTTGAATTGCGGAAATGTGTATTCGACGAGGGGGGCACGGGAATGGTGTATCTCCAGAATATTCCATCGGACGATCAGGTACACTATCTTTTTCATTTGGATAATTTGGAAGACTTTTAAATAACATTGCCATTTTATTGACGTTTTTATATCTGAAGTAGGATGAGGACAGAGCTTTTTGTGATTTGTATTAACTAATATCCAACTAATTGGTTAAGGCAACAGAAATTACATCAGATTAATTACCGTAGTCGTCATGAAGAGCAGAAAAAAAGATATTCTCTCAACAAAAATTCCATCCAAGCAAAATCTCTGGTGATATAATTCATTATGATAATGTCGGGCTTGAATACAGAGAAAAAAATGATTGCTAAGTACAATCTAATTGCATGAATTAATGATTGAAGATAATACTTTAACCGTGATACACCATGACAAGAAAAAATCAGATATATCGCAGGCAATCAGTCAAATTAACCTCACTTTTTGTCATCCACTCATGATTAGAAAGAAATTCAATTCCAATTGAACGATGTAATTAATACAAATTGTTCTATGCCCTGGAATTTTATTGGATTAACTGAGTACTCAATCCTACCACCGGTAATACGCTCTAACAAATCAGAATGCTTTGTAGCGATAGAGAATAATAGTTCTAGGACTAGTCCCACCTTTACATAAGTTCCATTAATTATGTATTATTCCCGATTGCATAGTTAGCACGCTCTAGACAATCCGAGCATACGAGTTTGTATATCCCGATGAGTTGATGATAATGTCCAGTTGATATTGCCACCTTTTGGAGATTCTCCCTGCTCCCTACCTAGAATCGCTGAATGTCACAACAATAAAATATCCTCCACTGACAAATACGTATTTTTAGGAGGAGCTCATGATTACGGCCCCCCGACGAGCATGCTTATTGATGTTAATGTATGAATTCAGTAGTTAAATGGTTTGAGAAAGCCTGGAAGACCTTTGGATACAAACTATTACCTCGCGCCATGTTTTACGTGGATGATAAGCGACTCTATAATTGTTGTGATGGAATTGTGGCTTCTTAATTCGACACGTAGAGATAAAGAGTTTAGTTTGGGAGGTCTACTCCTCTTCGGACGTTTCCTGCGCGCGTACAAATTCCTGGGGGAAAATTTGGGGCAATCGTGGGAGGAATTCACAGTATGACATCCTTTTTCCTGCGCTTACCAATGTACTCAAACACTGAACACATTGAACGACCTGCCATTGAATATTAGGGCACTAGGTACCCGCGGGGGCCCGGGTTCTTGCACTGGATTCGGGGTATTTAGTTTTTTTTTCAACTCCGTCACCCTCACTCACTGTCACCACTAGTTTGCCATGACTTTTGGATCATCACATTGACTGAGACAATTAATACTCCCAATGAGCCTGGTGAAGTTTCATTGCTACTGGTGATTTAAGTCGTTTCCTGACTTTCTGTCTTTTTGTCTGTCTGTGGGAAAATCGTTGGAGGCCCAATGACCGATTTTTATTTATCAAAACCTCTTATTTCCGGTGCTACATAACCTCCTCGGATTATTTGACAACCTGATCCTGGATAATTGCACGACATGTAATGTTCAGAGGTCGAGTGAGATCATATTGCCCCTCAATTCCCACTCCAACATTACCAAAATGAATTCCTGATCTTTCATTCCACATCTCCAACCCCTACTCACCGGGCCCTCAAGTCAATCTGCATTTTTTTTATTCTGTGTTACGTCTGCTTGTGAAGAAGTGGCTCTTCACGCACCTGTAACACAAAATACCATTCTATTCTATTTCTGCTGCATCTGGAAATCGCCGGGTTTTGTTCGTCCGTGCATTCGTGCGAGTATTGCATTACTCGGAATGATGCTAAAGCTAGGTCCAAGGTAACGTTCAATTGAAATCCTTCAAGTTCTCCATTTTTATTTGTCCATGACATCCTGACATTGTAAATACGTTCTAATGAATTAATATCACCCGTTACCTATTCATCGCAATTTCTTTGCGGCAGTCACTGGACAATCCCTGGGAAAGGGGAGAGTTCTCTCGCGGGTCGTTCTTTCCGTCTGAGTCATCATCGCCTCATGAACTTTCCAAATCCTCTGATTCAGTTGCGAAGTGACGTCTGGAACGACAAGAACTCATGTTAGTAAATCGGTCAGGCAACAGTTGGCCACATTTTGTCATGTTTTGTTGAGTTTTGTCGTGTAATTGTCCATCAGTTGCTTCTGTCAGACGTTCCTCCGAGAGACCGAGTGATTTTTTATTAAAAATTTCTCATTTGGACGCCACTACCTCGATACCATGTGACATTTGTATTGTAAAATATCAAATTTATCCTGAGAATATTCCCTAACCTCATTCTATCCCACGGTTTCCTCTGATGTCCCAGAAATATGTACCTCCAAATGAATTCCCTCCTTCTCTGTAGAGCAAAAAAACTCTCCTCAAAATGAAAAACACCTTAACAACCGTGCAAGACATCGTGCAAGTACTTGGAAAGCGTATGGAGAATTTCATGTTGTCCAATAATCATTCTCCCCAATCATTTCGAAGCTTCGTCCAAAATCTTTATTTCATTTAATTACTGAATTCTTATTCCAATTGATTGATGGTGAGCTTGGGTCCACGAGCTCCAGCTGTCTGATTAAAATTAATACAATTGATCTTTAAAATTCACAGGGTGATAGAAAAAATCGTCATCGAGGTTTATTTTGGTTGAAGTTCCGTCGTTCGGGTGGCAACACTGGCAATCATCCGGCACGAGATCAGGTGACCACTTGGGGTGTCCATGATGTTTGTAGTTGGTTGGAGAATCTACAACTTGGCGAGTATACTGAGCAATTTATATCTCATGACATACGTGGAAGGGAATTACTGTCTCTTGCACGGAGAGATCTTAAGGAGCTCGGGATCATTAAAATTGGCCATGTTAAACGTATACTTCAAGCTATCAACGATCTTAATAACTAATGTTAGCACTTTTTCACTTACGCTCTCTTAGATGTTTTGATTACCACTCGAATTATCAATTCGATAAAGAAAACAAACAAAAAAAAAAACGCAAGATCGAGGCTGTGGTTGAACTTTCAATGATGGAAAATAGGATTTAACGTTTTCCAACCTTTTTCATTATCATAATTACAAACTCGGAGGAGTTGTTGTCTCCTGCGAGAACCAGAAACAGTATTAGACGCTTTTGTCAACCAGTATGAACCTCTCATCGGTAGGAATAGTTAAACAATGGCCTTGAGTGAGATAGTTGTTATATCCCTTTTCTTGGTGGTTCTGTTTTATTGTTTATTTAATCTTCTGATGCCAATGAGCCAGGAAATCCTACGGGAGAATCCGTTACTGACGTCAGAGGATTGAGCATCCCATGTGGACGTGGAATAATATATTTCTCACCTAGGGAGGAAAAGTAGACACGTCGTCCTCACGTGCACAACTACGACACGAGCCGCCGGCGAGGGTTGTAAGCACGTGAGGAATGCTTGTCTGATTCTCCTTCCGAGGGTTGCATACAATTTTTCCGCCAAAATGGACGACAGTGAGCGTTTTTAACCCAGCGAAGTGAGGTTAGGATGCTCACTTTCGGCCCACGCTGGCAGAAAAACAATTACTCCTCGTTTAATTGATATTCCCTTGGCTGTCTTCTATTACGACACTATAAAATTCTCTCGCACAGTAAAATTGTAGGATTTGACTAAGTATTTTTAACCAAAAACAAAAAAACTCTAACACTCGCTCATTAGGAGCAGTCTTTCGGCCATTTTGTTATTCTTCCTTTGACATTTCGTAATCTACTGTTGTTTTATTCGCTCCTTAATCCTTTAAGATCACTTGTATTTTTCACACGTACGAGAAAGTGATATTTGATAATTTATGTTGTGTAAAATACTACTGTAGGCTCTGCAAAATATTTATTTATTACTTGTCCATGATTACGTTGCCATGGAAATGTGGGTAAATACGTTGCAGAGCAGTTGTTATAGACTTTAGTCTTTTTTTACGAATCTCTAGTCCGATAATTCTCAGTAGGATTACTCTAAGAACTTTAAACTCGTCCTATTCTCTGGTCGACTAGGAGACTTTTATAAAATATCCTATCAACTTCGAGGGTCGATGGGGATTTACTAGATTTTTTTTTTCATCCGTTATTCTGAAAATTTATTTATGGAATTTTTAATTGGCCAACTCACATATTTTTCTGACTATTTTTTTTTTATTATTTATTGTAACGCTTGAAAAAATGGAAATTCAATTTATCTCCCGAGATTTTGGTGAGTAATTATTCATAATTCTCCGTTTGTGCCAGTTTATTTATCAAAAAAATCCTCCTATTGATCAGAATTCGGATGATTAAATCAATCGTAATGATATTGCAAGAATACAATCCAATTGTTCTAAAGAAACAATTTTTTTTAAAACAAAGTTCGGTATCGAATGCAGTAAAGACTCTAAATATGAAAGGGGATTTCATAGTTTTTTAACTGAGCGTATACGGTTGCATACTCAGATATGAAAATTCTACTGTAGATTAGTCAATTCAATTATTTTAGTTATGACGAATTGCTCGCGGGTACTTAACTGTAAAATCAGGGGGCTAGGAGATGGTGAACAACGAATGCATACAGTTACGAGAATTTGATGATTATTCAGATTGAATGAAAAATCCCTCTCAATTTGTCTCTATTGCTTGAAGTAAATCCATCGATCCAAGCAAAAACTGCAAAATTTACTCTCTAACCTCAAAACTAAAATGATAATCCCATGATAGTTGTATTTTTACAAACTACTGTAAATCTTTTATAAAACAAACACTTCCAATTCATATTCTTCAGCCACTTTGAAGTGTCCTTGACATTCGTCGCAGACGAAATATTGCAATTGGGAGATATCCCGTTGAAGTTTCCACTTATCATTTGTCCATGCTCTTCACAAGACGGAAAACAAAATAATATTAATAATCCCCCGGTTAAATAAAATCAACAAATTATTACCTTTAAGTGTACAATGAAAGATCATAAAGTGGTTATTATCAAACGAATTAATCGAAGTATCTCGCGGGACTCAAAAATAAATAAGATCACTTATACTTATCAATATGTATGTTCAGACAAAACAAAATCAAGTAATATTGGCTACCGGGTTCAAACTGAATCCACAACAGAAAACAATCCTTGTAATTATTTAATTGACTATTAATTGATGAAACCCATTCCACCGACACCTTCTCGAGGCTCAAAATAATATATTTCTCACCTAGGGAGGAAAAGTAGACAAGTCGTCACGTGCAAAATTACGAGCCGAGCCCCAGGCGAGGGTTGTAAGCACGTGAGGAATGTCTGATTTTCCTCCCAAAATGTACGAAAGTGAGGTTAGAATGCTCACTTTCGGTCCATGTAGGCAGAAAATCTACTTTGAGCATCACCCCAGCAGAATCAAAACGAATTTGTTTTATTGTATCTCCGGGAGTGATGAAGGAACATATTATCGCAGTCTATTTTCATTTTTCTCTCGGGTGATGGTGTAATAACTCATACGTTTCACCAAAAATTACATTCTACGAGAGCCGCTGCATACGCGGCTTTTCTTGCCTTCTCCATTGACAGGGAACTCGTGTATTTTTTTCTCATGTTTTTGGCAGTCGAGTGTGTTCATATCAGGTATTTATTATTTATTAATCACACGAGCTCGTTAAATGCCGAGGGGTCGGAGATGAGAGAGGACTAGAGCCGACGTCAGGAATGAAAATAAATAAATAAATAAATTGGCATTTTTGGCTTCCGGATGGATGCCGCGTGTCATTTCACCATTGCGCCGACGTTTAATTGCAGTTTATATCTTCAGGGCTATAAGCTCCGATTCTGAGCTTCAGTGTACGGGGGTAGTCCTTATATACCCTTCCCCCTCCCCCGGAGGGCAGGAGCAAGGGGGAGGGGAAGCAGCCAATCACAGCTTTTAATTCATCAGCTGGTCAAAGCTATGATTGGCTGCGTCCCCTCCCCCTTACTCCTGCCCTCCGGGGAAGGGGGAAGGCTATATAAGGACTACCCCCGTACACTGAAGCTCAGCATCGGAGCATCTAGCCCTGAAAATGCAAACTGCCATTTTTACGAAACGTCGGCGCAATGCTGAAATCAAACGCGACATTATCAGCTGATCATGAAAAGACAATTATCGTGAGTGAATTAATTAAATTCTCCCGATCTCCGTCATTAATGAATTAATTTAAAGCTCAACTCGAGTGCTGGTGAACCGTGTGAGGAATCTAAATTGTCATCCGTAATTATTTATTTTAATTAAGACTAAAAACAATAGAAAAGAATACAAGAGTCCCTTCTACACGTGAATTAGAGTGGTCATTAGAATCAAAATGATAGAGCTCTTGGCATCACAAAAAGAGCTGGCGACAATGTTTGTAAATATATTTTTCTCAAGTAATCTTCGATAACTGTTATGGAGCGTTCCAGCTGTTACATTTTCAATATAAAAACGAACGAAAGACAAACTGAATGACGAAAGTTAATTATTCTGATGAATGAGCTTCGAGTCACCGGTTATCACTGACATATGTAATTGCACGAAAGCGGAAGCATCATTCCAAAAAACATAAGCAAATGTTTGTTTCAGTACGTCGTGTGTCGTCATAATCTGATGAGTGTGACGTTGATAATTGTACATCTTCCTCCTCATCAAATTGTTACTAGTTATAAATTTTTTCCATTTTAGAATCTAAGATTCTTGTCATTTTTAGTGAATAAGTAGTCGTGAAATTGGAGTGCAATTTTTTTTGAGTTTTGTTGATTGAAATATTGACATTAATATTAAATATGTAACTGCACATTTTCTCATTCTGTAATCAACTGTGGATTTATTTGACTGAGTAGTGGGTAAATTTGGGAAAGGCGGTGAGATGTTTTGGGAATTAGGGGAGGCAAGGAAATTTTCTTCAATAACAATTGTGTTCAAATGACGATTGACAATTATTGCGAACACTGAAGGTTATTATCATCTCTTTACGAACATTAGGGGGTTAATCTGGAGCGCCAGTCTCTAGTCTCATTATTACAAAGGCACATTCAGGGGGGAGACTGCAGAGAAGAATAAATTGAAAAGAACTTTGACAACAGTAAACAAAAAATAAATCATAGACGAAATAAATAATAAGTATTTTGAGGTTAGAATCTCATTGTATATTAGACTGACAAGATTCTCTCGATGCGATGATTTAAATTTGTGAATTCTGTGATAACAAATATTATTCCTAGTATTCAATTTTTATTTGTTTGTCGAACAATCACGGAGTTGTGTACTCAATTGAACTCAATTGTTTGGCTCTTTTTTCATGCTTCGTTTTGTCTCATTGTTCTTATGATCATTGCGATCCATCTAGCATTCATAATATAATCAAACAATTCAATCACTGATGCACTCTACTAATTTTAGAAAAGTGACAAACAGAAATGTTAATTATTAAATAAATTGACTCTTTGAAAGTGATGGGTATTGAGTGCAATTATTCACTGCGACTGAGCCTCAGGCGATCTAATGTTTTTTCTTTTCCCAGTATCTCCATCATCTCGGCCACGCCTGGGCCGTGCTGAAACAAAAATGTCAGGTTGATTTTTTGGAGATTACCTGGATCATCAGCTGATCGCTGGCAGGAATTACCTGCAAACCACTCAGAGCGTTTCGCAAGAGTTTCATCAGTAGCGAAAATTTTAGCCCATTCTCGTTCGCGAATTTCCGCAAGAAGTCATTCAATTTGCCCTTCTCAAAATTACTTCCGTCCCAGCTCTCCAATTCAGCGTATAAGGTCTTCAGGGGCTCTGTAGGTTAAACAGAAGATCTTTTTGCGTGCGTGAGGAAGTCTATTAATTTCTTTTCGAGGCTTTGATTAGTTAGATTAGTCAGAAAATAAAAAATACATTCGCTCGTCGAGTGCATCTCTGGTGGCTAATTAAAATTGTAATGATATTATGGTTAATTTGTTGTTTAAATCGGCAGATTTTTTTTGGGAAACGTTACCCAGTGTCTCGGGATCTTCGATGGTTCTTGATAATGAGGGGGTGATCCATAAAAAGGCCAGATCTTTTGATATCAAGTCACTCAATTTTGTTATCCTATTCCTAGCCCACTCCAGGATATTAATCATGTGATTTTCGTCGAGTTGTAGACTACCATCGGCCCGCCTAGAATTGGAAGTATTTTTTTATTTACAATAATAAGCAGAAGATAAATATTCAGTTGAAAAACAAATCATTCGCTTTTAATTTAGTGTAAATTCAACTGTTTTCTCAATCGTTCCAGCAAAGCAGAACAGAAAAAGCAATTTTTTAATATTTTAAACTAGATTTTTGTCAACAACATTTAAAAAAAATAACATCTCTACCTTACCTATCTGGGAATGCCTCGACAACGATATCTTGAAGTCTTTTCACCAAGAATCCCATGTTTTTGGTGTCATCGAGTAACCTCGAGAGTTCTAATTTATTGAACTCCATCAACTTATCCTGATGAAGTCTGGACGAGCTCGTGTTTATTCTCCTGATATCAAACTGCAAAAAAATGGATTGTCAATGTAGTTATTCTTCTGCCAATTCCCCATTGAAGTTTACCTGCTGAATGAGGTCCGCGTAAGTATGGCAGACATTTTGAAAGCCATCCTCTCGTTGAAATCCGCCTCCAGCGTACGTAATATAATTTAACAGAGCCAATGGAAAAATTCCATCTCTTCGGAACGATTCTACTTTAATGTCCCCTTGTCTCTTCGACAATTTCGTTCCGTCCGCATTCAGAATCAGCGGTAAGTGGGCAAATTGAGGAGGTGTCCAGCCGAAGGCCCTGCAATTAATTGGAAAATGATTCCAGTGAGCCAAAACAATTGAAGAAACATTCTAGAAAACAGTTGAAAGAAAAAATGTTAACGGAATTATTATCTAATTGTTATTTGTACGCACTCGTAAATCTGCAAGTGCTTTGACGTTGATATCTGCCACTCCACGCCCCGTAGAACATGTGATATTTCCATGAAGTGATCGTCAACGACACTGGCAAAATGATAGGTGGGGAATCCATCGGATTTAATGATTACTGGATCGCCTTCTGCTTGACTGGTGGACACCTCACCATAAACCAAGTCGTGGACAGTCTTTGGCTCGTCTGCAAGCTAGCCACGACCGATTTACCTCATTGGTTATGAACGAATATTGAGCAAAACACTCCTCACCTTAAACCTGATACAACGAGACTCTTGTCTACTGATTTTAGTCGCAATCACATCCTTCTCAAGATGACGACAACGATTATCGTACTTCGGGATTTGTCCAGCTTTCGTTGCTTCTCGCCTCAGCATTTCTAACCTCCGCTCTGAGCAGAAGCAGTAATAGGCAGAGCCATTTTCCAGGAGTTTTTCCACTTGTTCTCTAGAGTGCATTCATGGAAACCCATGACGATTGGAATTATTTCCTCAAGGTTCTAGTGGTTTGATAGCGAATTGTAATGAAATCAGTACTCACTGGTAAAGATTCAGACGTTTTGATTGGATATACGGACCCTTGGGTCCAGCTGTCATCGGCCCCTCGTCTGGAATAATCCCCGTCCATAGTAGATCTTCCTGGAGCTTCTCCACTGCTCCAACCTCCAATCTAGATTGATCTGTATCCTCAATTCGGAGGATGAACGAGCCACCGTTCTGACGTGCAAATAAATAATTGTACAAGGCTGTTCGCAATCCCCCCAGGTGCAGTTGTCCTGAAGTCAGGCAAACGAATTTCAAGATTCCCATTAAATTATGAATAATTTATTTATCACTTACCTGTTGGACTGGGGGCAAATCGCACTCTCACTGAGGGTTTTTTGTAGAATCTCCTGTGCATGAGCTGGACAGGAAAGGTTCGCGACAACCTGAGAGACATTTTGAGACTCTCACCGCTGCCAATCGATGCTTATTAATTAAATAGTTGTCATTGTATATAAATAATAGTGAAAGGAGAGGTGATTGCCACAACTGCAGGCCTTACTGCTCCCGAAAGTAAGGTTAATATTTTGAACCTTCACCGGCTGGTCAGTGCGACCTAACCTCAACTGAGATCACTGCCCCTCGCGATTGTCAACATAACAAAACCCCGGGGGCGTAATTACTGGGCAATTTTTTGGATAGTCCGGCACGTTTGTTAGGTTAAAAAGATCGGCTGATTAAGCTCTGACAGGATTACAATGTCAAAGATGGCGAGGTTAAAATTAACCGAGAAAAATAATTCAGAAGTCTCCAGAGATTGTGTAATTTGGTGGGATTCTCCTTATCATGTGATTACATGCATTCCTCACGCAATGAAAAACCGGAAATTCCTACAACAATTCAAGTATTTATTCCAACAATCAACTCCTCATCGTGTGCACTTGCCATAATGCGGTACAAGATGACGAGTTCTTCAGTTATTCTCGTTAATTCTTGTACGCCGCAGTGAATTATGAAAATTAGTAATTTCAATCGAAGCAATACCCTAGAGATGCGTTTTAGTGTTGACGTTGAACAATTGAAGCATCAACCGCCGCAGCAGAAGAGAGTTTTCTTCCTCTTCCACCAGCGCTGGAATTTCCCACTGCCATCATCATTGCAAAGTGCAATCTTGGAAAGACTATCACCAGACAACGAGCCCTCGACAGAAGCTGTATCACAAATGCTTGAATTCATATGCCAGTGTAGCATATCAGGCTCAACTTTATCATAAATGTCCTGGTACTTGTGAATAGGATTTTTTACCTCGAGCTGATAACTCTGCAAGTCATGACGATGATTGAAAAAATGGTTCTCATGGATGTTTATCTTCAATTGTTTGGATTTAACTGGCAGGCTGTCGGATTCCATGGAGCCATACGATGTCTTTGCATCAGCTGGTACTCCTTCGAGCGGCAGAAGTGTCAATTTTTGTGGGTGTAATGAAAATTCCAAGTCTTGATAGGCAAACGGTGTCATCGGTGTTGTTGGATCGCTTGGATTACTGGAGAATTCAGCTTGGGTTTGCGCCAAAATTTCGCCCTCTAAGAATATCCGCAGAGCCCTCTTACTTGCCTGTACATACTTCAAGTTTGTCCTTGACCGGGACTTATCAGCAGTCTCATCCAAATTAATTTTGACATTGATTTTCCGGCGACTGTTCCTACAGGTAGATTTCTCAAGATTCTCAAGCAATAGTCTTCTCGTTTCTCCACCAGCTCGACCAAAATCACTGGAGCTCTGTGAACTTACTGATTGGAATATTGTCTGTCACTTGCTCGCCAGGAAAGAGTGATCGCTTTGCCGACGATGCTGATACATCAGTGGAGCCAAGAGGCTGCTGTCCTTGCTCTTGTAATGCTCATTAAAATCTAATCGTACACTCAACAGCTGGAGGGAGACATCCTCAGTAGATGCCAGCATCAGGAGGAATTTCTTCACTTGATCCTGATAAGTCTTCGATAATACCTTCAATTGTTTTGACAAAGTCGTAAGATATTTACTGAAACCGCTCATTCTCTCGATAGCCTCGGCGTCAGCTGTGTTGGTTCTCCCCCAGGTCTTACTCCTCTCGCTCTGACTATTGATGAATCTGTTGCTCTTCATTCTGGCCTCGTACTCAACCGTAGCACGCGCTAGGAATGTCTCTTCGATATTCTGAAGACTCAAGATTGGATTGTAAACTGTGCGCAGCTGATCTCTCAATTCCTGGGAATTCTCATCCAGGAGAGTTCCTTTCTTCACTGACTCCACAAAATAATCATGAGCCACGATGATGTCGTCCAACGATGTCGCCTGCCTGAGATTATTAGCAAAAACATCCCACGAGCACTCAATCACTTCGAATAGAAAATAATACTGCATTTGGTGGACCAAATGAACCATTGAACTCGTTATTAGATGAATGAGATTTTGAATTGGCAGGACTTCTGGCATTTTTCGTAATATTTTAGCTGTTGTTATTTCATGCTTCCAGATTGTTGAGAGAATGTACTCCATTCGTTTGGCCTTCCACAGGGAAAAGAATACCGCCTGGTAGGTTCCTCTGCATGGCTCCAGGATCTGAAACAATTTGGCATTGTTGACAGATTAATAATTAATCTATTCGATGAATATGATGATTACCTACTGAGGGACCTCCAGTTGTCGTTCTCCTGACAGTTCCAACAACTCTAGTTTCAACTACTTTTAATGTAAAACCCCCACTTAACCTCAAAATTTTGTAACAAATGGTCTCTACAGGTTTGCTAGGAACTGACGTTGAGCTTTGTTTTTTAACTTGAGCATCTGCAGTCACTTCTCGGATGCCTCGTAACCGTCACACTGAACTGGTGATTGTTAAAACTCCTGGAGGTCTCTCATTGATCGACTCTAAATGAAATGATGTCAAGACTCACAGTTCCAATGGGTCCATCCACGTTGTAGTCAAGCATGAAGACATCCCAGCCTGTCTCGTTTTCCGACGGCGGTAGCATTCTGATGTCCAGCCTTCGTTGAACATCAATATCCTCGATCTTCATGCAGGTCGCTCTGATTGCGGTCTCCAACACAGACGAAATATTATGTGGATACAGGGAGTTCGCTGGCTTCGCCAACTGCGGCTCCAACAGATGCATAAGATGCTGGATAAAGTGGCCTTGACCCAGCAGCAAGTAGCCCTTAATCCCCTGCAGATGATCCATCAGCTGATACTCCTTCGTGAGTACTTCGACAACTCTAGTGGAGGTCTCCTTGTACGCAGCCTCCATGATAGTTTGCAATGGCCCGTCAGGATCCATGTCAAAGAAAGCCTCGACGTTACATTTACCCGTGCCATCGCTGAATATTTCCGCACTTCTTCCATGAAGAGGAGTTGAGTCCTTGCAGACCTCCCTCAGAAAATTAATACTCTTTCCCGTCCCAAGGATCTTCCTCGCCTGGGACTTACTGATAAAACTCGGGACCATAGCGTCTCTGACTAAATACTTCTCATGCCACATTCTGTCGCCATTGACATTGGGCCTTGCCTCGATGAAAAATTCCTGGAATGGGTCGTCCAGGATGCCATCAGTGATCCACCTGATGAGCATGTTGTAGAGTGGCTCGCAGACACTCTCCAGGATTCTTTTGACAAGTTTCTGCACGCGTGGGTCTCCATGATGACTGAATTCGTAGACAACAGATGCCAGGGCTCCTCCTTTCTGCTCCTGACAGGCACGAACGATGCTGGCAAGCCACTTCAGGGTCTCCAGGGGATCGTACGCCCACAGGTGGAGATGGGACAGAGTCACTGGCTCAAAGCCAATGGATCCCTGCGCTCTGTTGACCTCCTCCTGCATCATTGCTATCAGTCTGTAGTACTCAGACAGCTCTTTGTGCAGGACAGCCACGAGACTGTCAGAGACTCTGCCAGCGCCTTTTGGGGATATTCTCTCGAGTCCACGGCGCACCGCGTTGTGCAAGTAACCCAGCTCACTCAGACGAAGGACTGCCTGCTGGTGGTAGCGATTGAGCTTCGCTTGGTGGCCTATTTGGAAGCCATATGTTGTATCCAGTTTTAATATCCTTCCCTCGATACCCTGAAACGAGTAGATGAGCTCCTGAACGAGAATGTCCTCTGATATGCAGTCCTCGTTGAATATTCGGCTGGTGCTCAGGGGCATCCCTTGGGCGTTTGAGTCTGGTGTATTGATGGCGACAATTTGAGCCTGCGATCCTGACGAAGGGGTCTGGGCACTCGTCGAGGCCACTGGCGATGGCAGCCCCAGTCGCATATCGTGCAGGGAAAACCTGTCGCGTTCACTCGATTGGCTCATGTGAAGCAGAAATACCAGAATTCCCACCCGATTTCTCAAGGGATTGTCCTTCAAATCGTTCATCAATTTTTCGAGGTAAATGTTCTCTCTTGTACTGAGTTTACTCTTTATATGATTGATCACCGATATCTCGTCATCGCGGAATGTGTCGATGCCCTGGGTCGATGACAACAGGCCCAGGGAGAACCTCATGAATCTTCTTATTACCTCTGTGAGGGAAACAAAATTGGGAGGACAATTGTTAGTTCTGATGTTTATTCCCAGTGATAAGAGTGTCAGTGATTATGATTAACCTCACCTGGTTTCTGGTCTCCACACATTGACGTTATCATCTGCTGAATCAGGTCGCTCACCGTTTCGGCTTCGGCTGCACTCATGATTATCAAGTTTTTTCTACAATTTTCATAACAACGAATGAGTGAACACAATTTTTTAGGAATTGTTCATTTGGGTGGGCTTTTGGGGGAATGTCAAACGACGCCAGGATCCAACGTCAAGGCAATCACGTGATATTTTCCAGAGAGCTTTGCGAAAAAATCATGTGATGGCGCCTCGTACAGTTTTTTATCGCGATAATGTTCAGTAGATTTGAAAATTTAGTCTGTTTCTGTTGGGGTTTTTTGAAGATATCTGGAAAACTAGAAGAGATATCGCCTCAATCTCAACGGCGTTGGATTAGTGAGGAAATTTCCTAAGGGACTAGGTCATCTGGGGCCTCGGGAACCGATTGAAAATATTTTTTTCAGGCCCAAATACCCGGGAGGGCAGAAATTAAATTACTCAATTTGGAGGTGGCTTCAGTTTTTTCAAGATATCTCGAGAACTAGAAGAGCTATCGCCTCAATCTCAACGGCG
>JAPYZM010000680.1:0-26546 GCA_030522845.1 Psyttalia concolor
TTTTCACGTGTTACGAACAATATTTTTCATCTCAATGTGTCGGAAAAGCACTTTTCAGTCTCTCGACGCAAAGCAGAGAGTGACGGAAAAGTTACTTTTCCGGCACAGCGTGATGAAAAATATTGTTCTTAACAAGTGAAAAAAAAGTGGGTTTTGACTCGTGGGATTGTATCA
Organism: Psyttalia concolor; assembly: GCA_030522845.1. NCBI lineage: Eukaryota > Metazoa > Arthropoda > Insecta > Hymenoptera > Braconidae > Psyttalia > Psyttalia concolor. The sequence goes on from JAPYZM010000680.1 coordinate 175, forward strand.
CTCGCTAAAAACCATTTTTTTTCACTTGTTACGAAATATACTGTTTCGTCCTCGTTGAAAAGTCCCTTCTCTTGAAAATTACTAGTGCACTATTTCTAAAATATAAATCTTTTTCTCTCGGGGCATTCATTTCATCCAAATACCGTGCATTTAATTCGAATCATTCGTTTCTCCGGGTCCATTTGGTACATCCTTCAATGTTGAAATATTACGATAAAAAAGATTGATATCGTTTATCGCAGAGTGGAATATAACATCCAATCGTAGTATGATATTTATTTATCCGCCTCACATCAGTTTCACCCGGATGGATCATTGTGTGCAGTGTAGCTGCAGTCTGATAAATGAACCAATTTAGGGATCATATAACATTGATATCATATCCACTCAGTAGTAGGTCAGTAATCGAATCCCACATCGCCATTAGGGACTATCTGATATTCAATTCAATGATCATTTAATGTTTCCTCAGTGGTCACACATAAATTTGTTATTTCCAGTATCCGAGAGTGTTCACTCCGCCTTTTCCCCAGCCGTTGGATTTCACGTGTCATGCTTTCTCGTGATAGGTAACACTGTAGTATCCTCCTGGGGTACATGTTGGCGAATCTTCTATTATATATACACACATGTGGAACACGAAATTGGCTTAACCAAGAAGCGAAACTACCACGTAGGGGAGAAAAATCGTGCATTAAGAATGTGGTACTTGATTTGGAGTTTGCCTTGCTATGACATTTTTTTACTCGGCGCATAAACTGATAAAGTGGATTAAATTTTTCCATGTTTTTCATCTTTGACTTCTTTTGGAGATTAAAAAAGCCAAAAATTGACAAACTGGAGAGTATAGAATGAAAATGTTAAATTATTATAGACAAGGTACAAAAATAAAATTGCGTGGAGCGTTCAGTAATGATTCTCAAGAGATGCATCGAATGTAATTTAAAGGAGGAAAAGAAATTACTGATTTATTAAAATTTCTATGAATTTTCAAATGTTTGAGCAATTTTTAAAGGTGAATTTCTCAACTCTGAAAATAAAGTTTCCCTTCGCCCTCAACTGTTCTACTTCATTATTGATTGATAATCCCCCCCCACAGCTTAAAAAATAAATCCCCCCTGTGGTTTCGCCCGCAAAAAAAGACCCGGAAAAAAAACTTTCAGAAGAAATAACATAAATCTTGAAATTCAGTACAAAACTGTGACGCTAGCACGACTCTGTTGTTTCTTAACCCCAGAGCAACTAAACTTGGGGGAGGGACAGGGAGGGGAAGAAGTGGCCTGGATACTTGGGGGGAAGGTTGGCGCGTGTCTTATCTCTGGTCTCGTATGTGTCGAATCTTTTTCAGTACTCGATACTGAGAACTGCTGAGACGTTGGATATTGGAAGAACTTTGACTCCCCGACTATTCGTCAGTGTTTCTCAACTCTAGATTCACGGGATTAGTGGAAATTCACCCTCAACCCCGGCCTCTCGGTGGAATCTAACATGCCAGACGGTTCAAAGGCCTCGCAATATTACTGGCTGTAACCGTAGACTGATTAGTTTAATAATTGTGCCAACTTCAGGTGATGAATTCCACTCAGTTTACCTCTGAAATTTAATTAATGTTATTAAGATTAAGTTATTCATGGTGTGATACAGGGCAGAGGGGGGCGGGGGGGGGGATAGAGGGTTTGAAAATGTTTCTAAACTTTAAGTTGCGCAGGTGTGATGAGAGTCCCCAGTCTGTGCCCCTGGAATACATTGACAGAAATTACACCCGGAGGCAATTAGATGCTGCTCTCGATGTATAAGAACCAACTGTTCCAATGGCTCCCCAGTTGGGAGGTAAAAAAATTCTGGGAGATCTTGTGGTCCGAGAGAGGGACACACAAGGACAGCAGAATAAAAACTGGGATGACGAGAATAAGAGACACGGTGAACAGGGGGAGACACGGGCGTTGCCGGAACGAAGGACTCCTTGGTATGTCGACCGATCTCCGCTGCTGAGGAAAAAAATTATATTTAATTAATGTAATTGGAATATGTCAGTCATTATTTCATTAGTCGGAATGGGTTTTTGTTGGATGGAGGGAGTACATGGAATGTTGGGGTAATTGATGGTCGGATTTTCGCTGAATTACTTCATCCGGAGACACAATTTCTTGGACGAACAATTATTGAGGAATTATTTTGACGGTGGAGAGAACTAATACAATTTGACAATTTTCACCTTGTAGGATCATCCGAAGAAATGAACTATTTAACTTGTATATATTTTATCTGAATGAAATGGAGGTTTTCACTCAAGTTTCCAATCGATATTTGTAAAAAATATGAGTAAGGGTTTTCTTTATCGAAATTCATAGTGCCTTAATTAGCTCTGAAATTATTCTCTCAACAGCGAAGAGAGTGAATTGAGGGTTGTTGAAGAGAGTGAGCTATGCGTTTCGGCATTGATTTTGAAAAATCTTTATGTTATTATTTTCCAAATTTTTTTCAGGATAGCATACTTCCATAAACTGAAATATCATAAAAATTTTGTTCGAAACATGTGCAAAAGAATGGTTCTTGCCGAGTGAAATGTATCGGTCTTCGCCTCGTAGTAGAATCCCGTGAGCTCCTTACGAAATACACTATTCTTGATTTTAACTGATCGACCGTCGGAAAGCTCTAATTCGCTCTCATTGAATATTTCATCAGAGCTTCATCAAAATTCATGTAACCTCTAAAATCATTACATTATTTCCTCCTCGTAAATTAGTAATAAAAATACAGAAAGGCTCCCCTACACGAACTCTCAACAAAATACGAAACACGGCATGAAGCATCAGGAAGCCACAGAAGCATGTACAGTATCAACTCAGTACAAGTCTGACATGTGAGAGTTTCTACTGCAAAGTTATCCAAGAAAACGTGGAAACAGAAGAGCAAGACTGAGAGTACCCCCAAGACTCAGGTAGATGTTGGCCTGTTGAAATATTAAAATAAACTGTGGCGGGTTGAGGGTTGTTGAAGGGGGTTGGCTGCACCTTAGGCGTGCACCAACCGGCAATGTCCTGTTGGGTGATGTAGAGCAGACTCGTGCTATGTATATGGCTTCAAGTAACACACATTGCTGGGGGAAAATTGGGCATTCGTCGCCGGCAGAACGAAGAGAGAAAGGGCGAGAGAATGAGCTGCAAAAGGGGGAGAAACTGGAGGAGAAGGAGGAGGCAGGAATACAGGGAGAATATGAGAGAGGGTGAAAAGTCGTTTACTATACATGGGGGAAAGTACATGCCTGTACACATCCTCACTCTTTCATAAAATTAACCTGTCTACAGTGAGACATACAATTTCACCAGCGGCATGATCATAACCATCACCAGTGGGAATTCCAGATATCAGACGGTAGGTTCTCCCTGGTGGCTTTATGAGGACGTAAGGGAGGAGAGGGTTTTCCTCGCCAACAGTTTTCCATTCGTTCCTTCCATGCACGTGTAGTTATGAAGCATCAGTCGAATTGTGAAAAAGGAGAAATAAGGGAGATCCGAGGGTTGTGGGGGAACTTCACCGTGTCAAGGGAGGAAGGAAAAGGTCCCTTGGCTCTCTGAGATATGAGGGCCATTTACTGTGGATTGACGTTATTATTATGTATTATCTGTTGGAATCGGTGGTGAGAGGGAGAGGGTATGAATTATTTATCCACTTTAGTGGGCATTTCTGAGGTGGATAGGCTTTTAATGCAGTGGGAACGTTTAATAGATATTACTTGGTATTTTTTATGATTGAGCATTGCGAATGCACAACTTGCTAGTCAGAGTCGAGAACATGCAAGTTTTGTTGTGAAAAATATACATCTTTCATTATTTATTGCGAATGTTCAATACTTGTGGCAGAAATTTGTGGTATTGAGTCAAGTATTTCTCACTTTTAAACGCTATAGGAATTATATCAATGAATTGAATTTGCTTTGGACAATCAAAGAATTTTAGATAATATAAGTATGAAAATTGTGAACAATTATTTTCAAACAACGGAAACAAAAGAAAATTTGCTACAAATTTGTAAAATTTTTAAACGAAAAAAGTCTTTTTCACCTGCTCTATTCGTGGAAACATTCGACCCGCTAAATTTTCGCAATTTCTCGGTAACCCTAAAGCGAAAGAGAAAGAACATATCTTTAAATAATATCAAATATGTAGACCCGTTGGATGTATGAGTGGGATGCCATAGGAACCAGGACACCGAAAAATGTGAAACAATTCCTTGGATGGACCGGGCGGTGTGAGTACTGTACCAAAGTAATCTAAAAGTGCAACACCACACGGCATTTGTTGGTCCAGAATGACAAGTGGAAAGAGACTGAGATGGATATTAAGGCACCACTCTCTGACATACATTGTACATTGTACGTGGATGATAAAAGTACATGGGGCGTATGAACGAGAGTAAAACAGGATAAAATGTATAACGTACAAATGTAAAATTTATGCTGTGAAAAGTCGCTCGATATTCGAGATTTTTCGGTCTCCCCTGTTTCACGTGTCTGATGTGCTGCCGGCGAACATTTTCATCGTGAAAAATTCATATTCACGTTGAAAAAAAGGAGAAGACAGTGGGGAGAAAGTCATAAAACTGGAAAAAATATAAATAAAAAATCAAGCCAGACGTAGTTGGGTACCTATTTCTCTTTTTTTGAGCTCCAGTGAGCATCCGAGGCTTGAAGCAGAATCACTCAAATGTCTATTTATTACGCCTCAAGGGTATTATGGAGCTCGAAATAAAAAAAAACCCAGTGTCGTGTGCTTTTCAAAGCGCTAACAATGGAAAATGAGGAGAAAAAGAAAAACCAAACAGTTCCACGTGCATGTTGATTTATGACTCCCAAGTGAAACAAACAAGCAAATACAACCGAGTGGTGTAAATTAGTAGTGCAGCCCAGTGACAGAGGAGAGCGACATTGGTGCTGAGGGTAGAGAAACAGGACGATGGCCACAAAGGCTTTTTTGTTGTGCGTCACGCTGAGCCGAGTATTCTTTCAGCATAATTTTGAATGCGCTCAGTGTAATGATTTCTGCTGCATTAACCACTCCTCCAGTGAGTTTCACGTATTCTTCATTCTCTTTCATTGCCTAGCGATACATAACCCGGTCTGCATCCGTCTCTCCTCCTCATTATACCTGCGCTGAGCTCAACTGCTGTCCATAGTACAGTGCTATTTCCCCTTTCCTCATGGTCTCAGAACGATCATCATCTACCCCAACCCCAGCCTCCCTCTCCGGGAATCATTTCGCTTTCTCCCACTGCCTCTGCATCTCTCTCGCCCTCGCCCTCTTCAACCCCAGCTGTTCATTCCTCTCCATCAGAAAATTTTATAAAATTCGTCCGCTCATGTAACGCTCCGATGCAAGTTCACGTCTTACCAACCCTGTCTCATTAATTTATGACGCTCAAGTGAAACAAACAAGCAAATGCAGCCGAGTGGTGTAAGTTAGTAGTGCAGCCCAGAGGTAGAGGAAGGCTACATCGTTACGGAGAGTGGAGAAACCCGACGACGGCCACAACCTTTGTCGGGACTTTTTTCTTGGGCGTCACGCCGAGCCCAGTATTCTTTCAGCATAATTTTGAATTCACTGGGTGCAATAATTTCTGGTGCATTGACCACTTCTTCAGTAAGCTTCAAATATTTTTCATTCTCCTTCAACGCATCGCGATACATGTCTCTGTCTCTGTCAACCTGCCGACGTTTCTTGTCTTCATCGTATTGACGCTGAGCTTGCAACTGCTGCCCATAGTGCAGTGCCATTTCCCGTCTCCTCATCGCCTCAGCACGATCATCAGCCTCCCCAACTTCCACGTCCTTCTTCAAACAACAATTCTCCTCCTCCAACCTCCCCTGCTCCTCTCTCGCCTTCTCCTTCTTCAACCGCAGCTGTTCATCCCTCTCCACCAGAAAATTTTCTAAAATCCGTTTACGGCCCTCCCTGTAACGCTTCGATGCAAGATCACGTCTCGCCTCAGCATCCTTAGCTGATTCCTCAATAATTGCATTAACCTCGGCCTGCCGTCTCGCCTCCTCCATCCGCAAATCCTCGAGACTCCTCATGTACGCCATCATCTCCTTCCTCAAATACTCCGTATTCTTCGCTATTTCCTCTCTCTCTTTCCTCAATTCCTCCTCATTGGCGACCTTGAGCATCCTCTCGACCTCGGCCTGCTGACGATTCTGCTCGGCAATACGCCCCCTCGCCACCATCAGCTGCTCCTCCAACTCACCCTTAAGCCTCTCACGTTTCTCCCTCTCATGCGCCAAGTTACGTACTTCTTCAGCCCTCACCTCGCCCCACAAACGCTCCAATTCCAGTTTCTCTTGTTCACGTAATCTCTGCACTTGACCGGCTGATGATGACCTTCCAGCTATCTGCTGCTCCAGAATTAACCCAGTCGTTTTACCCATCATCATTCGTTTTCTCATCTCATCCTCCTCTCTCATTTTCAAATTCTCATTCTCCTTGAGCATTATCTTGTACCACAGTTCGTCAAGCTGTCTCTCCTCCTGTCTCTGGCTCTCTTTCTCCAGCATTTGAATCAAGTTGGAATACTTCACACCGCGTGCAATATCCCGTGAAATCCTCTCTCGAGTTTCCGGACAATTTTCCAAATGCTGCTGTCTCCGTTTGCTCGTTATCAGCAACCTTCGATTCTCCTCCTCCTCTCGTTTTTTCATCTCAGCACGAATTCTTATTTCCTCTCTCTTAGAGCTCTCACTGCTGTGTACCTGATTCACGACTTCTCGCATCAATTCACTGTCTTCTCTCACCAGCATGTGCCGTAGCTTCTCACGTCGTAAATTGATGTCTTCCTCGTGTGCCGTCATACCTTTGGTAGCATGAAAACAATGAAGGGTCACTCACGTGAATGTAATCTAATCTGTACTTGTGCCACTACTATGGGAGTTTACATGATTTATCACCCAACAGCAGTTGAGTTTAACTGCTTCACATTGTACAGCGTTTATTACCTCATATTTCACCTAATTTCGAGTTTACCAAGTTTCACAGGCAGGGAATCGAGTTAAATGGGTTGCTCTGATTAAAAATTTTGGATGGCGCAATTGTAGGGGAGGTTAAAATTTAGGGCAATTTGATAATTTTATTGTGAAGCCATTAAAATCGTGATAACTGCATCAGGCTGTTATTTGGGGGAACGACGATTTATAGGATATTCAAGGGTTTTTTTATATAGTCTTGGCCGATGAATTTTCTTTTTAATTTTTATTTTTTGAGTACTCAGGGTAGCCTGGGAATAAATTTTAGAATAGAATGAGCCGTGCTTTAAAATTTTTTTTGTAAATTAAACAAATGGTTTCAAACCTTTCAGCGCTATAAAAATTGACTTATTATAGGCATGTATTTTTTTAATTGAGAGGGAAGTTGAATTTCATCAAGTATTTTTCTGAAATATTTTCTCAATAATCAAATGACATCAGCCAAAAATAAATAGAAGTAAAATAAATGGATGGAAAATTCAAGAGAAAATTACTTGATTTTTCTATCGCATTCACTGGATCTTTCTGCGAAATTTTTTAAAAGTACACAGTATCCTCTTAACTTGAAATTGCCTATAAACTCCACCTACTAAATTCCAGACTCAATATCTCAGCTCCCAGAGCCATTTTTGAGTGTCCTTGAATATCCCGAAATTCATCTTTGTGTTATCAAGCACAGTACACCAAACTCACTCGACATAAAAGTGAAATACCTTGTTCAACAAACTCCCGAATTCTGTTGAGTGTAATCATCTTATCAGTTCTCTCCTCGAACTCCCGCATCTTGATAAAGTTCGCCAATTCTCTCTCCTCAATGCGCATAGCCTCGTCGTTGCCTCTTTCATCGTTCGTGGGGATAATTGAACTGGCAGTGGCTCTAGGCTGAACATTTCTCCCAGTTTCTGGTGCATGTTGAACAGGAGGATGATTAACATCACCATATTCATGCTGCTGAATGGGACGACCTTTGACAGTCCTTGTTTGCTGATGTATTTTGTGACCAATTGATCTTGGCTGCAGTCTATATCCAATAGACGCATTAGCAGTGCCAACGACATCCTGACTTTTACGAACTGGAATATTTGCTTGACGTGGGATGGGTGAGCATATTGGTAACACGCTCATCATTACTTGAATCTTTAATGAGGCGAGGTAACCCTAGGAATCAGAAAATCCCAGTGGATAATTATTCAACCGTTTTAATGAAGGTGTATAACAAAGGTTCGACTATTCCTGGACGGTAGCGGATGGAGAGATGAGAGAATGCTTCGATATTCGTTCATAATCTGTGTAGAAGAAAATCGCCTTTAGTATAACCTTGACAGCCAAGGAATATTAAAATTCGAAATTTCATTATTTTTATCTCAGGAAAAGAATTCAGTAGCTCTATCCTAAAAAATGATAGTCGACTACTCATGAAATTTTAATTCTTCTCTAAGTGCTCAGATAATCCGACAGACATGCGCATATCACGCCTCATGTTAATACTTGAAGAGTCTGAATGTCTGAATCTTTGATTGTGTCAAGTTAAGATTGGTAGACCGCAATTTGAAATTTTCCAAAGACTCCATCTGAGACTCTTCAAAATCTCATTCTGACCATTCAAGTATGACAGTTTGAGCACTTCAAACATTTGAACTCTAGCTAGAGAATCTAGAAATGAAACTTGGCCATGTACCACTTTCTTTATTCCCAAAAGGAATATTCACTTGACATCGACTCGGAAGCACTCATTACGAGAATCTATAATCAGGCAAACCAACCCAGGCTTCGTAAATCCTAACGGCAATTGTTTCACCAGTTTCTGTACATTCGCACGACAGAGATTCAACCAAACCGCACCAACTATTCCCGGTCTGCAGTTGAGAGAGGTATGAGTGAATGCTTCCAAGTCGTCATGTAACCTGTGTTCAATAAGTACGTGTTTACTGTAGCCATGACAACGACACAACAACTCTCCCTATATATTGAACAAACTACGGTAATTAGACAATTTGATGGTTCTTCGCTCGTTGAATGCGGTTTGAAGCGGACCAGAGCCACTACTTCACCGCATTCTAGTATACACATACGTAATTTCCCAACACTCTAATGCCCAGATAAACGACTATTTCCCCAGCACTGTCACTGGATTGAAATTTTCACGGGTAATTAGGAGTCTACCATTAGTTGAAGCAGAATGATTCTCCGAATGTTATTGGAGGAGTGAAGGTGGTGGGGAGAGGGAATGATGCTGAAGGGCTTCGTTTCGGTTGGTAAAAGCCGGGGGGACTCCACGATTGCCTCCGGGTCGCTAAACAAAGTTTGTTTAAGCTAAACCGCAGTGCGTGGCGGACTTGACAGTGTTTGATTTCACCGAGAGAACGTCGCGCTTTACCATCACAAGTTTGCAACGTACATGTTGGTGGAGAATTTCAGGATAAAATACAGATACTGCGGGAGTTATTGGACTGAATGGAGAATGAAGGAGTGTACTTCGGGAGTTAACTGTGTCGTTATGTGTGTGTATGTGTGGGCGGAGGGGGAGGGCGGGTGGATGAGAGGTGAGGTTCTGGCGGAAGCCAAAGCGGTGAACGTTATCCGCCTAGTCCAACGTCCAATGACTCAACTGCCTCGGGGCTATTCTCAAGCGACGTCGTTCGAAACTGTAATTTCCGGGAAAATCGCCGGACGACGATGAGCCGCGGGCCACTACACACTGTGTGCAAGGGGCTCTTTGTGCAAATGTTGACTGTCTTCTCGTACGTGCAACGGCTCGATTCATGCTCCCTACATTGTTTTTCTATAGTCCATTACGACAATGATAATGTGATGGGTTTTTTTAGACGTCGCTGGCAAGAGTTGATGGGACAGGATGAAACGTGCAATGACGATTGTGTAGAATTTTGACGGGCTGAATTTTAGTGGTCGCAGTGGGGTAAAATAATTGCTGGTTTGGATTGTTTTTGAGTGGTAATTCCTCAACGATCGATCTGGGATTCGTTTTAAATTGTTATTTCGATGGAATTTGACGAATGGAAAGAAACATTCGACAATTTGCAACTAAAATTCCTAGTTCAGGGGGAACTGCCATCAGTTGAATATTTTTGGGATTGATGGGAAAATTCAGAGGACATTCTACTCATTTTTTTCAATTGACTCGAAATTTTGATATCATATTTATCTGCCTTGTTATGAAAATCATTGGAGATAAGTAAATTCACACGGGGCATTTAGCCTGAGTACCAAAAAAATTTTGCTAAATCTTTTATATCATGTGTTTTGCAGAATTAATTGGCCGAAATTCTTGCAGTAAGACTTGCTTTAGATTCTCAGAGAAATATTTGATTGGTAAAATTATTTTTTCTCAGTATAATTGATAAATGTTTCTAACCTATCAATTTGTAGATAATTTTTATTATCAATTTTTCGGATTAACGTGGAAAATTCAATACCATCTCCATAAATTAATTTTCATTTGATCTTAACAAAAGTTGTCTCGTAATTTCCATTTTTACTTTCTCGATTCTACATTGAGGGTAAAATCTCGCAAATTATTATTTTATGAAGTTTGTGCTATTACAATTGATAAAAAAAGTTGTTGTCTGGGGAAGACTAGAAATTTTCAAAATACCACAAAAATCAAAATAAAAAATAAAAGAATATCAATTAACTAATGTTTCCTCTCCTGGAAACGAGGTTTTTTTTTGTCCATTATAGTTTTACCTCTTTTTTCACGGTTTTTTTCTGACAGCTTTTTTTTTGAGGGAACATTGAGGGTTTCTTTGAAAAAAATGGCGCCGTAAACACGCATGTTTAATGGTGCACCGAAGCACAGGGTAAAAGCCCCGTCGAGGCGACACTTGACTTACATTTTTTTCTACCCCCGAGTTTGTTCCCCTCTTCGGTCTAATACACTACGGTTTTTATTTCTCCAGCGTTGGAAATCCCGTCTACACTACCCTTGGGCGTTGTTTCGACGAACGTGAATCACCCAAGCTAGGGTTAACTCTCAACGCACTACTATATTTTCCCGAAAAGCAAACACAATAAGTCTAGCGCTTTTCCCGCCGGTTTTCATTCTTCACCTTTCGCGCATTCTCCTTCTCTCTTTCCCTCTCTCTCTCCCTCTCACTCTCGCTTGGTTTATTTTCTATCACGATATTTTTTCACCCCTAAAACAATCACACATACAACGATGGAGAAAACTGGAAAGGGTTCACGCGGCAGAGGACGTGGTCGAGCGCCCTTCGCTGGACAGTCGAGGAATGGGTTCAAATAATGAAAGCCTCCCCACCTTGCACCTAACCGACAAAGGGACTTTATGAAGCTCGTATATACGTGCTGCGGTTGCCTCTCGAAATTTCCCCCAACTCTTGTGAAATTTCCAACGGTACTCGCATTGCATACCTCCTGTCCTCACAGTACCGCCCAGTAGCCTGGGTTATACATGCACTCAACACTGAAATGTCGCCATAACCCCCTTTTCTTGTCTTTTTTCCTCGCTTGGAAAAGCCTAATGCTGCACGAAGATAAAAGTCGAGGGAGAATTATTGAAAAACTCGAGTTATCGTGCCACAAAATTCCGCTCTGCATGTTTTTTACTTTATATCGAGGAGAAAATGCGAAAGAAATAGTGAACAGCGAGAATTCCTGTAATTTCGTCCTTGAAAACTCAGATAAATCTGTTTTTTATGTTAGGTTGTTTTCAAAATTCTTGCTTCGCGACTCAAATTGAATGCCTTTTGAAAATCAATATTCTTCATTATTAAATTTATGAATTTTAGACTCAATTTCAGACTGAAAACTCATTAAAATTGAGCCAGCGGTTGTTCAAAAATTTCCCTGAAACTTAAAAAATTATCTATTTTTTTTTTACATTCATGAACAAAAGAGAAAATTGCACGCGAAGTTTTTGATTTGAGTCATCCTTAGCGCTCGCATCCGAAGTGGAGAGCGAGCAACTGCCCCTGATTTTTCCTCACCGTTTTCTCTGCCTGTTTCACCCAACTTTTGGCTGACCGAAAACTCTTCCTTTCCACTGAACAGCGGCTGAAAAAGGAACGGGGGTTGACGGGAAGGGAGGGGAAGGAGGGTTGGAATGGAGTAGTAGAATGACAACAATTGTGTGGCTGCTCGGGCTCCAGCTTTTTGCCGAGGCAGTCTCTCGATATAGTTTCCGAGGAAGGATTAACGAAGCCCCTGTTAAATCTTAATCCCTCGTGACATTCTGTCCCAAAGGGTATAAACCTGTACCAACTATTCCCCTCCCCCTTACCTCTGCCGATGATATACCCGAGGTACTTTTAAGTTGGGCTCATTGTCACTCAGTCTCCCCGTGTAGATTAGTCGTTTAGTCCTGGCGGATCGCCCGAAACTCGTTCAAATTTGTACAAGGGGAGCGATTAAGTCCCGGGTATTGACGGGAATTTAGTGGCGGGGTTATTGGGTGATGGGGGTGGCCATTGTCGTCCCTTCGGAGGTGGTCCATATCTCGGTAATCAGGGAGCCAATACCAGCGGAGTTGTTCATGATTTATTGGGGGTATTTTATCGGCAGAGGGACTGGAACGATTGGCACTGAATCGTTAAGAGTTGTGTTTAACAGGTTTTAGGGGTGGGTTGGGGTGAACTTTACTTCACGCTCGAAGTTATTCAGGTATGTGAAGCCGTGGATGGGTGGAGGGCGAAGCTTGTGATGGGAAATTCAACGGATCGGTGGCTTTATCACTCATCGGGTGATTCTGAGGTTTTTATGGCGCGCGAAACAGGCTGAGAGGATTTTCATGGGCTCCGGTTATCTTGGGTAGAAATCGGTCTCAGCGAGACAGAAGGATATTCATGGGGATACTGGTTGAATATCGAAGGATTTGTTGGGAATTGGGTCCTCGGCATGTGAGAGAGGTTAATGCGAGGGAGAGCTGCCGAGATATTGAATTGTGCATGGTTTTCAGCCTGAATTGGGAAATTCGAGCTGGGTTTTTGGTAATGCCTACTTTCGGAATTTTTATTGGATACCGATACTTACTCCAAGTTGTTATGGTGTTCTGGAAGCATTACACTAAGGAAAGCATTAAGGAAATTTTGGCAATTCTAAATTAACAATGCTTTTAAAATTGAATGCATTAAATCAATTATTCCACGAGACTTTATAGAAGTAACGGAAATTTTGATCTACATGATCTGTATTTTTAGGCTTGGGAAGACTCAGAATGGAGAGGAATTTGCTATAATATAATTCGTATTATAATTAATACGAATAATTCGTATTCATTAAATCTATCCTTAATTTATAAAATAATACGCAAAATTGCTGCCATTCAATAACTCACATATAACTCCATTCTGGCTGGAAACAAAATTTTCTGCTTGTCAATTACTTTTCTCGCTTCTTCAATGACGAATTTTTCTGATTAAGCGCTGACTGGAATTTATAAAATCTCATCAATTTTTAAATGATTCATAGCAAATCAACCTTGAAAATACGATTCCTTCAGTAACGAACAGGTGCGAAAGGATTAGAGTTTGGCCACATACGTATCTGTTAATCGCTACTCCATCGGCCATTCAATACAATCGATTAACCGAGAAATCAGCGAACCGAATGGCTCCATCCTCGGTTTAATTCAGTTAAGCGAAACGCAGGCTCTCAATGCTGTTTCGTTCTACCGAGTTTTCTGGAGCCCGACTGGAAAAACAATTTTATCTCATGCCGACGCCCAAACCCGATAGGATTTATATTTTTTGCGACTATTTCGAATCCCATATTGAATAGTCTGTCACGTTCCAAGAGTGAATAATAGAAGCAATAATAGTTAAAAAGAGGGAGGACTGTTAAAACGCTTCAGAAATATTTCCAATATTTTTCCCCCTTGCGGAAACAACTTTTTCAATTCGCTTTGATTTTACATTAAACATCCCTGGAAATACGTGGAACTAAATGTCAACGATCCATAAACGACTGCGGCTCCTGGTTTAATAGCAGTCATTAAATTCAGAGTTGTTAAGCATATGTTACACAGTTTCTATTAAATAATTTCCAGCTCCTCTAATGCAGAACTCAACGTCGAAACATTCCGCTCAACTAGCGAAATTGTCCATTAACATGATTTCAGTGGCATTTCACAGCGCTTTCAGTCAACTACACTAATCCGGTGATATTTCCCGCTGGGAGGCCGGAATAGAATTGAATAAAATTATTATTAGTAATTTTTCAAATGTATTTTTCCGTTCATCTTTCCTGGTATTTCCAAGCAAAAATAACATTCGATAAAAATATTTTGCCGGCCAAACTTACGTTTAGGTTGCGTTTCTATTAGTTTTTTTTTCAATCCAGGAGAAATCACATTGCACATGATTACTGTTAACAATTTTGTTGCAGGTTTGCGGCAATCTCGGAGGAAAAAATCATCGGAAAATTCTAAAAACCGTTTCAATTCAGGACTCAATAATCTGAATGTTAAAAAAATTTTCTTTACAGTCATCCTACAAAAGAGACAACAGCATCTTCAATTCAAACACTATTCGTTCCACTTGAATATAATTAAACTCACTCAAAAATTGTTGATTTTTATATAAATTCTTTTTTCCCCGTACACAAGACAAATAGTGATCTCTATGTCGTTATAACAGATACACACGTGAAATAATATCCCCACAATTTTTCACGGATTATCAATATCCTCTTCTTTTTTCTCCCGCTTAAACTTGGACATTATTTACTCTTTTCAGGCTCTATTCTTCCGCCCAGTCATATCCCCCTTTTTCTCCGTTCTAGGGCCCTTCTATCCTCGTGAAATAGAATCGTCGCGATCTGCACCAAGAGTCTCCGGCGACGCGCACGAAAGGAGGGAAAATATCGGACGAGCGCAAGAAGGATTTATAACGTCGGACGGGAAGCTCCAGTAAGATATATGTACTTGCGATTTCTGTTCCGCTGCACAAGTTGTACATCACCACTGAGGTTGAGATGCTTGGCTCGAGGCTAAGGTTATACGGAGTCTCATGCACATGACAGGTTTACTGGTTACCAGAACACCTATATGAGAACTTGTTCCGTAACAATACAGAGAGTAGAGTTTAGATTTTTTAAAATTCAGATTAATTTACTGAGAACCGCTGTCCTTTAATTGCATTGCCCCCGAACGTTCATTTTTTTTTTTGTCTAAATTGGAGAGAAAAGTCAGTCAATTGTAATGACGCAATGAATTTACGTGATGATGAATTACATATTCAAAGATAATAAATTAATATTATTGAATTTTAAGGCGGTTATCGCTTTCCGGAATCTGGTGACTGCCAAAAAATTGATCAACCGCCAATTATACTGGAAAATGCATTAAATCTCTTAATTGAATTAAAATTTCCAACAAAATCAAATTCACTGCACAATTTGCAGTTCTTACTATAAGGTACTCCTGAATAAGATAACGAAGAAAACTCATTAAAACTCATAAGTAAATGATACATGAAATTGCCCTACATTATTGATAGTCTGAAAAATAATTTTTTGAGCGAAATTCCACACTCAACAATCTTCGTTACTCCCTCCGGCCACTTTCCTCAATGAAAAAATATTGAGCCTGCAGGATCAACAAACATAAGTAACTACTCTCATTAAATCTTTTTTTCCAATTAGAAGAAGTAAATTGACTCTCTGCAGCGAACACTGGCAACTAGAAAAAAGACCCTCAATGAACCAACTCAATGTGGTAAAGTAGCGGTACCTGGGAGAGAAAAAGAGTGATAGACGCAGACTGGTTTTCTCGCACTGGGCGTAACGATGAAAAAGAGGTGAACCAACACCAATGTACCTGGCTGCGATGTACGCCGCAATCACGGTAGAGCGAAAAGTCGAATCTTGGGTTGTAGCTTAAAAGGGTGGGACAGGCCTCCCCCCAGCAGGACGAAAGAGAATAGCGAACGGCCAGAAGGTTTTAACCTATATACACATCAGTTTCAACTATAAAGATGGGTAGCCCCAGTGCCGCGAGATTAAATGCAAATTCTCCTGCCATTTTCCCTCTTCGAATGAGAGAGGATAATTTTGCAGCATTAGATTTTATTCCGTGAGCATCCTTAATTCGTGGAAAAACCTCAACTAGCGGTATTTTCCACTCGAAATAATTTCCATTCAAATTGTTTACAGATTAATCTTGATAATTTAATTTTTTTTAGGGCAATTCAAGTGCAAAATAACTTTTATGAATTTTCAGTGAGATTGATATATGGAGATTGATTGATATCAAATATTATCGTTCAGGGGTATTGTTGATTTTTTAACATGCTCATTTTTAGTTTTTATAAGACTATGAATTTTTTTTATTGATGTGGGAAATGAAGTGAGATAAAATAAGGATGATTAGATCAATTGTTCATATCAATTAAAAAAACTTTAATAAACTGAAATGGATCAGTTTATTTGAAGAGATCGTAATTAAAATTTCACTTGATTTTTCATGTTATTTTAGTCACATACACTAAAAAATATGTTTTTGATTCCAATAAAATTTCATTGAAAGTGAATGAATCATTCATGTCAAACCATCACAACATTTTCATGGAAATAAACGGAAGAATTTCAGTCATTTCTCTTCATTTCATGGGAATGAAAATTTCAAAATTAATAGCGATAATCAAACCCCGTGTTATAGTGGATTTCCAATAAAACGATATGGAAAGTAATAGTCACCTGAATATCCATAATTCTGCAGCCTTCTCGACATCATAATAAATGGAAATTAAAATTTCCATTGCTCATCAAATTGTTGTAGAGATTAATCTGACAGTTTAGAGTCCACTCGAGCTTAAAATGACACTCACACATGTTGAATAAAGTATCAGACCGCAGAACCATCTGACAGTTGCATCACCGGAAATAAATGACAATTTATTAATCGAGTACCTGCAACGATATTTAGTTTCGCATTGTTAAGAGAATACAGAACGGCAAACATTTCAATCTCACGTCAGACTGACGTAACTGTAATCATCTCTGCCACTAGTGAGCGCTTCCTAATAATTTGCATCGTTGCATAATACGTTCATCTCCATATGAATTCGTATTTATTGGTAGCAGTGGCATTGCGAGACCCTCCGTTACTCTGGTATACGACTGACACTGGTGGGAATTCTGTTAGAGAATATTTTTAGCTGATGTTTTATCACTTTTATAGAACTCAGACCTCCCCGGGTGCAATGTAAATGGTGTTTCGGTATTCATAAATAAATAATGACAGGAAATATGGAATTAAAATAGCGTTCATTAATGACTCAGAATTTCCCTTGTCAAAGAATTAATTCTTTTTATACAATTTGTGCAATTAGTGTCGTCATTAAACAATCATAATTTGATGTAAGATCAATTATCTTCTAAAAATTAACTGAAACCATTGTTTTCAATTTTTAATTATTTGAAAGAATCATCTCCAAATTTCATAATATGTATTGCATTAAATTGTTTTGTTAAAAATAATAAAAAACAAGAAACGAGTGCGGAATTTCAATTATTCATCAAAATAATCAAATAAAAGTTGAATGTTACGCATTAGACTTTCACTTGGCGGAACAAAATGGCACGCGATATTGCGCTTAATGCAAGCAAATAGGCCCCTCAATGGTTAATTCAATTTCCAGAATAAATTGAGTATGGAAACGCACATACTCAGATAATCAAGAAACTTGTCACACGATAATTATCTCACGTGTCCTACACTCAATATGTCACTCACATCTAATGTCACCCATCTCATCATGTTTTGCTATCCAATTTCAGTTTATCCCTGGCTGCATACTTCGATATTAGAGGAGAAACTTCACCGAGTGCATTCCGTACCAAACTCAAGTGCCTATACCCCGGCGTATCCCTGTCTGTCCATCGATTTTCGATATACGCCTTAAGTATCCAGTGCTCCTGGCGTATTCCATGAAAAAGCCAAGATGAAAAATATTATTGGAGGTGGGGAAAAGGGAGAAGGTAAATACATAATATCCAGGATAAGTAACTCTGTATGACATTTTTATTATATTTGTTAATATGAATATTCAGAGTGAACAATATAAACAATGCAAATTTTCCATGAAATTATGAAGGGAGAGAGTTACCTGAATATTTTATGTGATGATGCGTGTCAATATTGTCTTCAGCATCGTTGATTGTTTCAAAATTTATGGTAAAGTAAATTGTTCAGAGAAAATTAATGCTCGGAGTGTCGTTTGTATACCACAATATACCACCTAAAAACTGGTAATTGCGCTATTATAACAGTATTTCAGTAATTTGTTTTTATTTCAGATGGCATCATCTATGTTTTAATATTTCTATTGTTGAACTTCCGTGATAATTGTACATTGTGAATTTAATTAACGTTATTTTGATAAAATAAATGAGCTCATTTAAAGTAACCCAACAGTTGCACACAATTTCACGCTTCGTACAAATTACAAAAGTTCGGCAGAAAAGATTATCAATTTTTATGTTATTTTAATTATTTTGTCTATTTAGCGATTGTTTAATACAACAATACTTTGAACTTTTCCATCCGAAGGGAGGAAATTATTATAATCACTCCGAAAATCGAACGTGGAATTAAAAATCTGAATTAATCCCAGCGTCTCATATGAAAATCCACAATTTGGATCATTTCCGATATGATGCGGTGGAGATTGCGGCGATTTCAAGAACACTTTAGGATTTGTATTTGCAAAGTACATTGCACAAAATGCAATTGTCGTTTAGATTTTTCTGTGAAATTAACACAGAAACTTTCAACCGAACCCTAGGGTGCGCCGGATCCCTCCGACCTTTAGAGCGATAACCCGCGATCAGCGCCCGTCCCCCATTTCTTCCGGCGTGTACTAAACACCGTTCAATAATCCTGACTACCATTACGTTAACGAACCGAACTGAATTCTCTGCTCTCGCCGTCTCCACGGCAATGGCAAGCGGTAGTGTACACAAGACGAGTTAGGCACAAAAAAAACGAGAAATCGGATGAGCTGTGTGCACACCCCAAAGGGGCGGATGTAGAAATGTTGATGTATCTCCCATTTCTTCTTCCTCCCTCAAATATTCCTGTATCCCACCGGTCGAAGGGAGGAAGTATTTGTCAGACTGTGCATTCAGCGATGATTTATTCATTAACGTACCTCGCATTGAGGAAAAAAAAACCGTTTTTCAATGTTCACTTGATACCAAAAAACTTCTTTTGTCAATTCTTAAAATCGTGAAATCTCCTGATAAATATCATTGTTGAAGTGATAGAAGGAAATATTTCAGCATAATGAGATCTTTCCCTCCCAACGGAATTTTTAAGTTTCTTGGAGACTAGAAATTACATCTTTCACGTAATTTCCTGTTGTTGCCTTCTCTCTAGTATTTTATTTTCTTCAGAACTTCTATTACATAATGTCTTCCCCAAAGAACACATTCTTTAAACTCATTTTGTGATGCTCTAGGATTCACGATAAAAATGTCCATCAAACAGTCACAACAAAAATTTCTCAGCTGGACATGGTGAGTCATTAATTCAAGAATTCATGGATTCTCACAATTCATCAAACTCCAGATCGAATGCAAACTACATGAATTTATAAAAAAATTCATTTCCCTTTTTTGCCTCCCGAGTGAGAGAATAAAATACTCTATCCCGAAATTTTACATGTTTTTAAATTGACAGGAAAATATTTTCTTGTACCAGGTAAATCTTCTTTGTGAAAAGTATTTTTTTCTCTTAATGTGCAATTCACAATAATTCAACACTGGAAATTTTCCCCCGAGATCTCTCCTCGAAAAAAATTATCGTATAAAAAAAGAGAAAACATGAGCTCGTGATCTACCGGCCTGAGATTACATTGTCAAATCCCCCCCCCCCCCTTCCTCGAGTTTTAATAATAATCAGCGCATATACCGCTCACTAGCAACAATCGTACATCCACCGGTGACCCAATTAACAGATCTCATGTAATTTGCAATTGGTGACTGTGAGCAATATCGATTTCAACTATAGCAGCAGTATAATCATGATGGCCCCATTGCTGTGTACAACAACCAAATGTCGGATAATTAGTCAGAGCCACTGTGGCCCACGGCACGTTAAAATGTTTTGCAGAACCAAAAGCCCATTGTGTAGTCCACCTCCTCTCTCCCATGCTTTTGCAATCTGCAACTTATCAACTGGGCTTTATCTATCCACATGAAAGAATCGACAGAAATAGCAATGCCAATATCCAATATCCGATGTATCGTGTATCGAGGTGGGAAAATAAAAAATAAAAACGATCAGTGACTCCTCGAAACGAAGAGAGTGGTAGTGGTCGAGCCATAGTCCGACAATGCTCCGTTTACTGGCGTTCGATTGACATTCGTTGTCATTTCCATCTCACTCTTGGCGGTTACATTCACGTGGAGTTTCTCTTCCACTTTCACCACGTGATTTCTTCACGACCGATAAGAAATTGAACGAGCTTGCCTCTCAAGTCACTATCGTTGTCGCACCATCGCGGGGCCTTTGGGGGTTTTCCCATCCCATCTGTCCTTTAGAGTAAGAGAAATTCTAGGATTTTTATGACCGATCCTTGATGAATAAAAAATATTTTGATTATTGAATGCATTTTTTTGGCTTGCTTTTATTGGTTCAATTTTTGCATAATTGATTGTAAAATTTTTGCGTTTTGTATTTCTTCGAAAACTTAATGGTTATAAAAAAAATGAAGGAATAGGTAATTTAGACCTGAACATTTCCTATCTGATTCTTCCTCTGTTTTTGCAATAGCTAAATTCTTGGAAAATCAATTATTGATGTTTTTTTTATTTGCGTCGTAAAATTGATAAAATCGACATTTTCCATATGCGATTGCATTTCCAAAAACGGCTCAGTTGAATTGCATAACCGTAATTTTAGTAAAAAAAACCTGCAATAAAAGGTTTTATTTATTAAAATATAGAAAACAACGATCCGTGTCTTCTCGAGATAAAAGAAGTGGTAGTAATCAAGCGATAGTCCGACCGCATTCTGCCTTTGCGGACGTTCGATTGACATTCGTTTCCATTTTTGTGTCCCTGTGATAGCTTCAGCTCTCCCAAGTTCATCTCTATCATTACGTTATTTTGCCACTAGCGATAGGAAATTAAACGAGCTCACACGTAAAAAAAGGGAACTGGGAAAAGTCCGATCACGAGTATTTCACCCGAGATCTACCGATCATAAACTATTCACCAAATGCTTCTAGGCTCATCTCATTGCGTTCTAGAAATGAGTTCCGTAACATTTTCTCGTCACTCGTCGTCATTTCCACTTTCTCTGATCTCTACACCTCTCGCTAGTCCCTCTGTTTCACCACGCGATTTCTCCACAACCGATAAGAAATTGAACGACCTTGCCTTTCGAGTCACTATCGTTACCGCACCATTGCCGAAGACATTCGGGAGTCTTCCATCCCCGCCACCTCCTCCTCCCATTGAAGTAAAAGAAATCCAACGGTATTGGCAATAGTCTCTTTGCCGGGGCCTCCCTGAACTTCCTCAGGAAAAAAAATCCACGAATGTGAAGGTTATATATAGAGAAATGTAGAGGATGAGTTTGGTGCGGTTCCAGGAAGAAATCTCCGTGTGATAGAATCCATTGTGCGGGCATAACATATTACACGCGTATTCTCACCAAAGACGTACGATCGTTGTCTGCATAGACTCGTATTTTTCTACTGCCAATCCCTCTCCCCCCTCACTCCCCATCATTCGCCGGAGCTCCTCTCTCGTTCGCCCTTTTACCCACTATCTACCCCCTCTCTTGCACTATAAAGTCTCAGAGTGCATGAGGATCACTACTCCGGTTGCAGAGGAATTGCAAGCGATTTCATCCTCCCCAGCATTCTTTTGATAACCGGATCAAGGACACACCGACAGAGCGATTGGGCAAACTCTTTGCTATTGCATCGCTCCGTTTCTTTTTACTCCTTTACCTTTTTCTTTTCTCTTCGTCACTACGATTCCACCCCCGAATTCTCTCTATCCTTTAATCCAAAAAATGGTTCGATTTAATTCACTGGTTGGTAAAAGAAGTCAGACGCCAATTCTGGTGGTCGTCGTAAAGAATAAATTCGGGCAAGGGGGAGGAGAGGGAAACAAGGCGTTTTGGGTGTTTTGGGATAATAAGCTGTCGCGGAATGTAGCATGCTCCTGGGGATTTACCTCTCAGACAAATTACGAGAAGAATCTGTTTCTCTGTGGCTTAACTACTGACCATTCATTTATTGTTTTTTAAGGAAAATATCAATTGGAGATTTTTGTTACAGTTTGACTAAACATGTATTAAGAATATATTTTGCAGGGGTTTCTCATCGACTTTCTGTCAATTGTCGGAGGTAGTTGAGGTATAAAGACAGTTTTCATCGATTTATACAGGACATTGTGAATTTTTAAAGGAAACATCGGTTGAAATTTTCATCTGCAATTCTAAAATGAACGACCAGTCTGATTTTTTCAATTACAAATGGTAAAAGTGTCTCATTCATTTATAAATTCGTTCAGATATTCTGGATTTCTATGAAAAAAAAGTGTGAAGAATTCTTGTGGTTATGAAGGTGAAAAGCTCGTCTACATCTGGCGAAAAATAATCGTTAAATCGAGAGAAGTCTAGACATTCAACTTAGCCAAATCTCCCAGTATTCACTCATCTCATCTCCAAAGCTCTTCTTCGTTCTTTTCTCAATGATCTTTTAATAGAAAACCGCGTTCGATTTAATTCACCAGTGGATGAAAAGAAGTCAGACGCCAATTCGTTCTCCTTCCAGAATGAACCCAAGCCACGGAGGAAGAGGGAGACAGGCCGTAAGGCATTTTGTGAAATTATGTTTTCTCGTGCTTTATGATGCCCCCTCTATAGCTATCGTCGGGATGGACTGTAGTGAAGTGGAGTTAACGGTATAATAGAGGGTGGATCCTCTATCTTCCCTTTTCGACCAGCAACTAACGTTGAGCTAAGTTGTTGAGTCCATATTCTTTTGTGGGGGAATGCAATTTCTCTGTGGTCCATGGCGTCTAATTTCAAGTTATCGTTGAACAAATATTTCTTTGAAACAAATTATTTGTGAGGGATACATTCTCTTTTAGAGGCGTAATTCACATGGAGGAGCTCGCAAAATTATGCAGTCCGCATAAATTTTTTTTAATCGATATATTCTTACTATACTATACATCTGTACTGTATAGTATAGGTATTTTGTTTCTTTACTGAATTTTCTAAAGATAACCAACAAAGAATTAAGTCAAGTGAATCAAATCATTTCTTTTCCGTCAACTTAGCAAGAAAGAATCAAGAAATTTCAAAATTTTACAAAGAAGAAATGCTGCAATAAAAAATGTAAATTTTGCAAAAAAAACAGTTCTAGAAGTCAACTCTAACACAGAATGTGAATCTGATTGACAATAAAATTGTAAGTTCTGCTATAAACAAAATTGAATCGTTGGTATTTAACTCTGAAATAAATTCTCCATTTTTGTACTTATATATATAAAAAAAAACAGATGAAATATAAACTAAAGAAATAAATCTCAATAGGCACATTAAACTGGGCATATGCATGACGAGTGCGCGACCAATTCTAGCAGTAAAAAATTTTCGTTACGAATCTGGGAAAGTTTCATCGGATAACAGTTATTTGCAAATTTGGATAAATTTTGTACTTGTAATATTGCGAGCTGGAATAATTATTTTAATGTGATGAATATAATGAAACGTATTCGTTGCATCATTTGATTCTGAATATTTATGACTTCATTAACCGTGCAAGTAAGTTACACAATTGTTGTCTTCTTTGTTGGATAGACGGAGGGGTCGAGAGGCTATTTGTGATGCTGGGTACATAATTGCTTGCGGTGAAATGCTATTTTTCCGAGGTACATGGCGTTACAGTGAGAATAATACTCTTTGAGTGAATAATTTTTCGAGATCTCGTGACTGAATTCCTTTGTTTGGGGGGTTGGAATTTTGTTCTCTGTTATCTTACTCCCCTTGTTCCCTCGGGAATTGGTCGAGACCTTTATTCATATTATTAAGAACCAGCGAGGATATCAAAGCGGAGGAACATCAAAAGACGTGCCGGGAAGACCGGGCCATTTCAACTCAAGATTTTCCGTGAAGAATTCCCGGTTTGTTGCGGCTGTTTGCATCTAGCTTATCATGCGGGATCGTGAAAACGTCTCGCGCGTGACATCCAGTGAAAACCAGTTATTCCTCCCCGCGTTATCGTTACTTCAGCACAACCTCCTGTCAACTCTCCCCATCGCCCTCTCAACGAACCTGTAAAACACGCAGCAGCACCAGCCAACGCCCTACAACCATCCCCTTCTCCCCGTCCCCTCCAGCTACAGGATTTCCCGAGGTACCGAGATAAGAAGTCGATAGTATCTCTCACGCGGCAAGCACAACGAAGCCAAAACTCAAACTTACTCGAGGTTTACTCTAAAACTGCAGAATCGTCAAGACTCTTCTTACTGCTTTTCTCAAAAAAGTGAAGAAAAACCCCACCCTCTAGCTACTTTATCGCAGCGCTGTCTTAATAATCTGCTTGACATTCACTTCGAAACTTCAATGGAAAAATAAGATTTATCATGATGAAATTGGAGAATTTAATTCAGAAAGTTTTGACACTGCGTTTTATCTTGTCAGCGGAGTTTCTATTGTTTAAGGATTGGGCGGAGTTTGGGATTTTATGAATTTTTTTTTGTTTTTTGGAGAGACCAATAGGGAGATGTAATACCTAGGAGTTGGAAGGGTTTTTGAGACTTTTCGTCAAAAAATTATCCAAAATTGTCGGTTAATTAATGAATAATTTATTAAAAAAAGAAAATTTTATCATCGCTGTTGCCGAAACTATTTATTACTTGAAGAAGGAATTGAGAAAAAAAAATTTCCAATTTTGTTCTCATTCTCAAGTACAATTTTTTTTTCATGGAACCTCAGAAATAATTGTATTGCAGTTCTTAATTGTTCATAAAATAAAAAGAGTTCATCAAATAAAATTTATAACTGAATATTTGGTTCGAAAGAGGCCCCCTTTAATCATAATTCCCCCTCTCATATAAGCCATATGAATCCCCTCTCGATGACACGAGGTACACCAAAATGATTTTATTACTGACATAACCATGAAAGCCCGCGGGGTGTTGGTAAATTCTCGACACCAGGAGCGATACCGCCGTTCAAACGGAATGGATGGAATGACGAATGACGTGACGATTTTGGGGAGAGAGGACAGATTGCCAACTACCCACTCATCACATAACCAGTGAAGAGAAGTGGGATAAAGAGAATCCCGTGGATATAGGGAGCCAGGTTGAAAATGCACCAGATATAGATGGATTTGAATGTTGGAGAGAGTCGGCAGTACGATCAAAATACAGTTACCCACCAATTGCGGACGGAAGGCTTTCATTTTACTCGATTTCCGTTTGCAAATCCGAGGATATTACGCGGGAACACTTTACCCCACCTCTGTCTCTCATCCCAGTAGGATAGAGTGCCATTCTCGAAAATTTAATTTCCTTGAAAATAAGAGACTTCAATTTCCCTCGACCTCTTTAAGTCAACAAGTCAAATTGAGAAAAATGAATGGGATAAAAACCAACGATCGTATTGTTTACAAACAACGTGTTTGCCCTTAACCGCTGGAATAAATTATCCACTTGAGCAAGAAAAACATTTTTATCGCGAGATTAATGGACTTTATTGATTTTTATTGTTGCATTCTTGGAAAATTTTTCGGTAGTGATTTAAATAAGTGGGAAATTTTTTCTATTTTTATTCATCAATAATTTTGCATTTCATAATCATTCCAGTTAGTTAACAATTGCAATGATACTTTAACGAAATTTGACAATTGCCAAGGTCCCATTTGATCAAAAAATCAGATAAAACTAAATTTACGTTTAATTCTTAACGAAAAGTAAATTACACCTTAAGTGAATATATTCTCGAATGTCGAATGAATTGAGAATGCAGTGTAATTCAGTACTGAAAAGTCATATTTCAAATGAATATTCAAGTAAGTTACAGAATTCTCATCTCCGTAATAGTAGGAAAATTTGAAAATTCATTAAATTCCTAATGGAATTTGTCAAAAACAAATTTCTCACTCTCCCGAAAATTTTCCGAATATTCTGTGACTAATGCATTAAATATATCATTTATTCCACAAATTAGAATGTGGGAGAGAGTCAACAGTACACCCAAAACACCATTACCCACCAATTGTGCAGGAAAGACTTTCATTTTATTTGATTTCTACACGGAGAAAAAAATTCAATAAAAATTACGTGTTAGTTCCGTAATCTGGGAGTCAAAACAATATTCCGTAGAAATTACGGAACAGTCCCGTACTTT